>PJEM01017038.1:0-23425 GCA_004023845.1 Helogale parvula | reverse complement strand
CAGCTGTAACTACAGGACCGGGTAGAGGTGAGCAGGCTGCACTCTGTCTCTAATTTACCCCAAATAATTCTGTTTATCTGTTTTGTGCATTAGGCTTCCATAAAAGATTTAACTTCAAGAAAGGTTTGTGTAGCTAAAAGAAGTCTGACAACCACGGTTGCTGTAATATATAATTAACACTCACTTTAATATTATAAATCGGATGAATATTCTTCATAGTATCTAGGACTACTTTTCGAACCTGAAATTTGCAAAGAAAAATGAATTAGTCACTTACAAAGATTTTAATGAACTAAGCGGAAGGGGATTAATATACTGCAACATACCCTAAGGACGAGGCAACGGTTACCAAACTGAATACAGGAGGTCCTTCAGCTGCTCTGGGTGACTTCTAGATTTTTCTTAACAGTAAAACTCTCTTAGACACAATGAAGTATCTCAACTTGACAGCTAAGATGTAACATACAGAACTAATACAGCAACATTTTGGAACTATGTAATTTAGGGAGAAGGCAGCTAGATTTAGAATCAGAAAATATGGATGGGCTCAAATAATGGGAACTCCACTGTATAAGAGAAAGTCACCTAGCTGTACTGTTCCAGCATTCTTCTTTGGAAATAAAACTTTACAGGTCTGCTGTAAAAATTAAATACTACATTTAGATTTTACAAAATTATAGAGTATTTAATATATTTAAGTTGCTATTGTCACATGAGAAAAAGGGCAGATAACTTATGAGAAAGATGTCTAACAGAAATGCTATTAAAGCTCCTGGAAAGGGAACAAGACTTCACAGCCAGATCCAGACAGCAAATGGAGTTAACAGAAACTATCTGCTCCACAGATTTTCTCATAATATTAAATTTGATAAGTTAAAAAAAGTTCATCAGTACATTAAATAAACATTACACTAAAATTGAAATACAAGAAAATATACTTTAAAGAAAAAGACATTTTTAGACTCTGACCTCTACTGGCTTCTATAGGTTACTACAAGTAACAATATCACTATTCAGTTCTTCAGTCATTTGAGCTCATGTAACTACACATCTCCCGTATGCGCTACAGACTAAAATCTTAAATACCCTTTTAAAATTTGTAGTGGGGAGAGTGATGGCATAGTCCTTCTAATGCAGAAACGGACACCTCTTTAGTTACTGAAGACCGGCCGTTGTTAGGATCTGAGAGTGAGGATTCCCTCAAATAACCTGAAGCACAGAGTGTTTATAAGTGGGAAATCAAACAAAGCACATTCAAAAAAAATAGTAACTGTAAAACAGTATATTATCCAATGAACTACTGTAACCAAATTACTTAATTTGTTCTTTTCTGAAAACTAACTAAAGATAGTAAATAGCTCTCACCTCTTTTAAGCCACTAAAAGGTCCAATGGCTGAAACTGTGTTTCCCTGAACCATGATGTAACAGTTTGTTAAGAGTTCCAAAGCCTGTTAAAAAAAGAACAGTAAGTTGAAACTCAGTACCCTGAAATACTAATGACAGAGGAAGACACTTAAGTTTTACACTGATAAAAATACCTTCAATGTGGATCCTTTGGGACCAATGAGACGCTGTCTTCTTTTTACAAATCTTTCTTTATTTCTTACTAACGAGCCTATTTTAATGATGTCACATGCAATATCATCCTGAAGAATTCGTACTGCCTTTGAAGAAGAAAATACGCCATCAATATTCTTTACAAACACATTCGTTTTCAAGGCCCAGGCTGATGAAACCTAAGCCAAAAATGGAAACTCTTCAGAGGGAGGGATGCAGTGTCATGTGTTGTCTCTAATGCTGATGCAAACAAAACAAAGGTTTTGTAATTCTAAACTTACCTGTTCGAACGAAACACTCCTTGCTAAAAGTTTGATTAGGTCTCTGGCCCTAATGATGATATACGGATCATACGTCTTCTTTGTTGTACACACAGTCATGCTGCCCTCGATCAGGTCCAGGGTTGCATTAACATGCTGCAACAAGGAGAGAGCAAATACACAACTGTCTAAAAATCAATTCAATCTTACATAACCTTACATAGAGAGCCTGTCCTAATCAAACTATTAATTGCTGTAAATTAAGCTCTCTCAAATTCTATCAACTCCTTCTGTGCGGAAGCTGGGGACTTGATATAAATAATGAATACCTGATTACTTTCATATTTCAAAGAATGTTAGAAACTCTGGCAACTGAAACCATTTATACTTACTTGGCTTTAGAATACTTTGTCCTTATTGTAATAAAGACTATTTCTGGCTTAAAAAATATGCATCAAGGCAAATGAGCCAATACTTAAGACCCAAGATAAAAAGTGTAAAACTACATATAGCTTCCCTTGCCGGGACCCAGCTCTGCTCAGTAGATCTGCTCCTTAGGGCGAGAATGGACTTTCTCTTTCAACCTTTTTTTCTAGCTGGTTTGTACTAGCTGAATACAAACTAAAAACAAACTCTCACATGTTCAGAAAGAAACAATAATTGGAACATTATGCATGAACATATGCATTCATCTTAATATGAAGAACCAGATTTCAACAGAGCAAATTAAAATGCTATTTCTGACTGAGAGGGTACTCTGAAGAGTATTTCAACATAGTGAATGATGAACAATTCAACATAAGGTTAGGTCTCTAAGAGTTTCGAGAGTCCAATCTCAGATGCAGACCGCTGTAAAACAGCTTGCAGTGTGCTGAACCACCCTAATGCTTAACGGGCACAAACAACTTCAGGGCAGACACATGGTTGAGAACCACATCATAGATCACAAGCTGGTGTCCGCACATGTGCCCACTTACCACATAGAAACAGCCAAAGGCTTTACAGAATGATACTCACTCTTACCACATGTGATACATTCTATTCTTTTAAAGGCTCGTTATCTCCAGTAAATGGACTTCTTGCTCCACTAACAGGTTTTGATCCAGTTTGAAAAACAAAAAAAAAACACAAATACACTGCCCTAGGGGAATGGCAGCAACAACAGATAGGGGAAAGTAGGCCACATCCTCATCTTTCTTTTCTTTCTTTTTTAACATTTATTTATTTTCAAGAGAGAGAGACTGATCATGAGCAGGGGAGGAGCAGAGAGAAAGAGGGACACACAGAATCAGAAGCAGGCTCCACGCTCTGAGCTGCCAGGACAGAGCCCGACATGGGGCTCAAACCCACGACCAGTGAGATCATGACCCGAACCAAATTCGGACGCTCAACCAACTGAGCCACCCAGGCGCCCCTCATCTTTCATTTAAAATGAAAATTAAGCAATCATCCAGGAACATGCTTCAATTCTAACTATACAGAAAGACGGCAACTAATCATAGTACAGAACAGGCATCTTGAAACCTGGAGTTCACAGGTGACTTTCAGACAGTCATTGAAATCCCTAAAATTTTAAAGGTATGTTACTTTTCCAAAGTAATTTATTACAAAATGAAAAACAAATGGATTATAAGAATAAAGCCTCTGTCTAGGATGTTTAAAATAGTAAAGGAACTAAATTTAGCAGTTACGCTAGTACTTTATTAAAAAATCCATCAGCTCACATACTTATTTCACAGTAAGGTAAAAGAGCAAAATCTCAAAGAAATATACAAAACGTGCATACATGTTCATTCAAGGCTTTCTGTACCAAAGGCCAGCACTCTTTCAAGTAAGCCTCTCTATATTTTGGGAACAAAGTTGCAAAACTGCTCTCCTCCAAGAGTCCTCTGGGATTGTCCTCTTTGGAGAAAGCTGGTTCTTTCCAACCATCAGGAACAGTGAGGAGTTCTGATTCATCTAAAGAGAGGAAGAAACTGACACGTAAGATTTCACCCTTTTCTTGGACACCTGTTGAACACTTCCATGCACACATTTACATGCTTCCCAGTACTCTCTTTGCAGTTCCTGTCCCCATGCTTTTTAGATTATTGAATATAGAACATGCCTCTGTCATTATTATCAACACACCGTATTAAAATTATGTGTAAATACTTCAGCCTCAGAAGACAAAGGTCCTTAAGGGCAGCGACCCTCTTTGGATTCACGGTAATTAGCATAGGCCTGAGAGACAGTCGTGTCCTCAAGAAAGTTCTATTGCACTACACTATCTTAGAGTTGAAGTTCAAAT
The DNA here is from genome assembly GCA_004023845.1 of Helogale parvula. Lineage (NCBI taxonomy): Eukaryota > Metazoa > Chordata > Mammalia > Carnivora > Herpestidae > Helogale > Helogale parvula. The sequence continues at coordinate 19,317 of PJEM01017038.1, read as the reverse complement.
ACCACTTTGTTTACATGACTATTTTCAACATAAATAATCTTTCAGACTTTCCTGAACTGGAGCCTGCATATGTGTGTATATATGCACATGAGTTTGGGTGTGTGCACACGGAAAACTTAAAAGCTGATATTCCAGTGTCTACTTCCAGGTACTAATCACTGGTACAGGGTTTTAGGCTTCCCAAAAGGGTTTCATATGCCTTCTTTCTGTATATCTTTCATGACAACTGTCATTTTATAAAAGACATTCAGTCCAAAAAGATCAGTGACTTGCCTAAGGGGACACAAAGGTGATTCAGCCTAGGTCTCATTTCAATAAAACAAAATGCCTCCTAAAGGCCACAAATGATCTCCTATATCATTTGTTAAAACTCCTGTTCCTGGATTTTAAAAATCTCTTAAATCTAACAGCTATGCTTTAATTTAGTACTACTTGAAGTTATGAACCAGAGGCCTGCAAACATCAGCATAAACTAGGAGTTTGTCAAAAATGCAATTCTTGGGGCCCCTGGGTTGCCCAGTTGTATCGGATAAGCCTCCAATTCACACCATGGTGACACGGGTTCCAGCATTAGAGCCCACATCAGGCTCTCTACTGTCAGCAGGAAGTCTGCTTCAGATTCTCTGTCCTCCTCTCTCTGCTCCTCCCCTGCTGGCTCTATCTCAAAATAAATATGTAAACTTTAAAAAAAAGCCCAATTCTTGGACTCCAGCTCAGACCTAACAATTCTGAATCTCTGGCACGAGGCCCAAGAATCTGTATGTTAATAATCTCACTAGGAGATTCTTATGCACACGAAGTCTGAGAAGAGGGCCTTTGTAGCTCATGTTCTCCACCACAGGTAAACGTGCCTTCTGTTCCTAATACTCCTATCTGCTTTGATATTTCTGGTTCAAATCACAGAGAGTTAGCCTTCACAGATCATTCACTTCCCAATATCCTAAAAAAAAAACAAAACAAAACCCTCAAATTCTACAACTGTGATTATTTAAAAATGTGTATCTTACCAAGTCCCTATCCAATTTAAACACTTCAACAACTACAAATTAAACAAAGCAAAACAAAACAAACTGGCAAAAGGAATAGACAAGAGTTTCATAACAGAGGGGGTGTAAATGGCCCCAAAATGTAAAGAAATGTGTAACCTCATTAGTAATAAGGTAAGTTAAAATAAACCCCCAGCCAGACACCATTTAATACTTACCAAAATGACCGAAATTTGAAATTCAGATAATAATGTATTAGTGTGGGATGTAGAGCAATCAGAACTCTCATCCGCTGCTAGTGCGAGTGTAGACTGGCACAACCTCTTTGGGAAAGGTTTAGCATTACCTGCACATACCCTAACCTGCATGGAATTCAATGCCATGTACATGATCTGGAGAAACACTTCAATTTGCAAATTAGGCAATACATAAAAAGACGTTTATTGGAGCACTGTCGATAACAGCAAACAATGGAAACAATCCAAATGTCCACCGACAGTAGAAAGAAAACACAGATATGTGTATGTTCATAGAAGGAAACTCAACTACAAGTATCTTTTTGACTGAATAAGAAAAAGAAAGTAAGAAGCAAGACACAGGACAATGTCCACAGCCCTCTTGCATTCATATAAAATCCAAAAACTGACAAAATCAAACCATTTTGTGCATAGTTGTAAAGATTATGAAGAGAACAGAAAATGCTAACACGATTCAGAATGGTTACTACATGTCCTGTAAAGGCAAAGAATATGATCTGAGAAGTGTTGCTAGGGGGTTTGGATTATGGTAATGCTTCTGCGTAACGGCTCCTTTCTCGAGAACGAGTTGGTTTTATTCTTTAAGCTGTATACATGCTGTGTTATGTATGCATACTTAAAAAACAACAGCAACCCCCCTTTAAAACCTCCCTAATGCCTACAGAATGAGAGGTCAAGGTTTTCGCTACTTTATTATCAGCACTTCTATATCAGACGCTTCATTTATCAGCGTTCACTCACATGCATAAGGACCTCCTATTCCTACTTCATTCCACCCCTTATTTTGTCAACGACTTGCAGCCACCGCCTTACTCCAAATGTAAGGTCCCGAAGCGCCCTCTATAATTTCTTAATCCTCCTGATTTTACTGAAGACAAACATTGTAACATCTTCACTCTGAAAGGCCTCTAGCAAAAGCGGTTACTAACACGTGCCTGGCACCGTACCCGCCCGTCGGTCCTGCAGGCCTGGCAAACATCCCCAATTGTCAGCAATGATAGGTACTAAACTTCACAAAGCACACTCCAGGTAGCCTTACACGTCCCCAGCCAGCTAAAGAAAACAACCGCAACTCAGTATACAAATATCAGGCTTCGGTTCTCATTCAATCTCACCTCGGTTCTCCGGCTTCGGCTTCTTCTTACGAAGTTCACTTTTCCCGTCCGCATTGGCTTGCCCACTGGAGGAGGACGCCATCTTCAAATTGCTTCCGGTGTTACCGGAAGTGGACCAGTTCTTAAATCCTACCGAATTTTAGACTTAAAAATCTCTGTACTCAAAATGAGTTCCGCGGAACTCAGTCGAGGAGATCTGCGCAATCTCCGTGCGTACGTACGCTAGCGCACGCGTATTTGTGCCAACTACAAGTGTTTCTCCTGCGTGGCCAATGGTAAGCCGGAGATATCTTTCCCGGAATGCACTGCAACCACGGCGTTAGGCTGCATGCTGGGAATTGTAGTTCAGCCGTATGGGCAAGTTGGAGGCCTTACCTAGAGTGTTCTCTCTGTTCCAGCAGTTTAATTTAGGAGCCTGGACTCCAGGATTTGGCCACAGAGTGCAACCGGTCTGTCACTGATGTCTCTCACTCATTCATCCGATAAATATCTACATGATCTCAAATACGTGGTAGGCGTTGGGAGGAGGTCAAAATAGGAAAATACACGGTCCTTGACAGTGGGGAGTGGCAGTAATAGCTACCATTTATTTTGAGACTACTTTGTATCAGGCACTTTGTTTGCATTTCCAATTATTTTTTTTAATGTTTACTTATTTTTTCCCTTTAGTATATTTCTTTATTATCTGTCAAACTTTAGATCTAGCCAGTAATAAAAGTTCTGTTTTCTTAAAAAAAAAGTCTTCAATAACTTAACAGGTTAGTGATGAGTTTTAATGCTGTTTGGTACTTTGTCTTTAATTTTATTCTTTCCATTTCACTTCATATCTCTGAAATTTCTTTTTTTTAATAACTATAAATCAACATTTTGAGTAATGTTTACTTATTTTAGAGAGAGAGAGACAGAGCACGAGTGGGGGAGGGGCAGAGAGAGAGAGAGAGAGAGACAGAATCTGAAGCAGGCTCCAGACTCTGAGCTTTCAGCATTGAGCCCTAGGTGGGGCTCGAACCCACAAACTGTGAGATAATGACCTGAGCAAAGTCAGATGCTTAATGACTGAGCCACCTCGGCTCCCCTGTATTTTTAATTCTTAAAACAACATTTGAAAAACAAAACTCTCTCAGATTGGTAATGTTTTGTAGAACAAGTTGTAAAGTCTTTGTTTCTGATGGGAATGTTCTAGGGTCTTGGTGTTTCTCTTTCTAAGCCAGAGGGATAGTAATTAAGTGACACTTCTAAAGTATTTCACCTAGCCTAAGATTTCCCAAAATGACTATCTCAACACTGTATATGGCTGACTTCAAGAAGTGAAGGTCATCACTACTACAAATTTTTACACTTCTAAAAATCTAAATTTTCTTAGACATGCTAAAGATGAAACTTTTTTAAATGACTGACCTCATTGCTTGTCATTTTTAAAATTTTCTGTAAGACAAATAGGAAAAGACATTGATAGGCTGAATTTCTTGCATTAGTGAAATGCAATGTTTATTTGAAATTCACCCTGGTGTGTTTTCCATAAAGATCTAGATTGTTGTATACAATGTACATATATAAAACAGAGTGTTAATAAGGGACACAAGGTCCCAAGACACATGATTTGTTAAGATTTTTTCCTGTGTGTCTTGTAAGTGGCAGGCCAGGATTTCATCTCTATATTCTTACAAGTTACTCAAAAAGCAATGACAGTCCTGAGGCACCTGGCTGGCTCAGTCAGTAGGCGGTGGGACTCTTGATCTTGGTGTTGTGAGTTCAAGCCCCATGATGGGTGTAGGGATTATTTAAAAATAAAAAAATTTTTTATAAAGCAATGATAAATGCCAATAATAGAACAAATAACAATAGGCAAAAGTTATAAAATAAGAAGTAATTCCTTCAGTGTTCCCAGGAACTCCATGAAGCAGATTTTTTTTACTGTTATTTTAAGGAATTCAGTCACTAATAAGTGGTGAGCTAGAAATTAAGTCCAAGCAGTCTGACCATTAGTATCTCCAGAAAGGTTACTAAAAGGATGAGCTGTTACAAATGTATTGGAAGGAAAACTGGGTTTTCAGCCTCAAAGCTTTTGAATTTGAGTGGCATTAGCTCTTCTCTGGATCTCTAGCCTGCTGGCCCACCCTTTAGCTTCTGGATTTATAGTAGAGTAAATCCAAATAGCTGATAAGGATATGCTGCTCAACCTTGCTACCATCCGAAAAGCGTATAAACATAACAATGAAATATCACTTCTCACCTACTAGACTGGTAAAAAAGTATATAATATATAATATGTTACATAATTATATATTATATATATATTTAAAATAATAATCTGCTGGAGGAAAGAGTATTCTCCTACACTGCTGGTGAAAATGCAAACTGTCACTGCTTTGTTGCAAAGCAATCTATCTATATAAAATATACACATATTCATCCACAGTAATTCCACTCCTGGGACACTGTCAAATAGAAGTAAAGCACCATACCATTAGGATGTATGTATAACTGTGTTGATTACTGACTTGTATAAAGTAATGCACAGAGAGAGAGACTAGGGGGCCATGTTGAAGAATTTGTTGCCCACTGGCTATATAACCTTGGTTAAGCTTCTTACCCACCTCTGTTCAGTTTTCTATAACAGGAAATATAACCTTAACTCAGTGACTTTATACATGTAAAAGGCTAAGAAAGAATGCTTCGCGTGTGGCCCATACTCAGTAAGTGTTAGCTATTATTTATAGTCACAAAAAAGTAAAAGCATCTTGATAAGTATGGATATATTTAAATAAATGTTATTTTGATAGTGGTAAGATATTATGCAACCATTCATATAAACTAATTAAATCTAATGAAGAGATAACCTAGAGACATTGAGTGATAAAAGCCAGATACAGTATATATATATTGTATTTAAAATTATATATAATCATATATTATATTATTATTTATATAATTACCCCATTTTTATAAAGAAAACTATTCCTTCAGTAAATATTGAGCATCTCTAATGCTTCAGGTTCTACTCTAAATACGTGGTTTTATGTGCTAGTTACGTATATATATATATGTATGTATATATATATGAGAATATAAGTTTGTGTGTGATTGTACAATGAAAAAAGACTTGGAAGGCTACACATTAAGGTTTTAAGGCTGGCTACCTTAGGGATGAAGGTAGTTAGAAAAGAAAAAGGAAGTAGGCAAAAAAGCTAAACAACAGAGGTAAAAATTAATAGTCTTTAGAAAAATCATGTCAACCAAAGTAAAGGATACTGCATGAAAACTTAGAAAACCCAGGTATCTAGGAGACAGACCAAATTTGAGAAACCTCTTCAGCCAGTCCTGGAATGTTTGCTGTGCAGCAAAATGTTGATGTGTCATGGTGTTGGGATGAAGTATCCTTGCAGATATCAACCTCCTCCTGCACGGCCTATTTAGCAAACTCTGTAGATATGGAATTATGATGTATGGCTTTGGTTGCTAACCAGGTTGAGTAGGCACTTAACCAAACTCTCTTTCTTCAGTTGTAAAATGGGAGTGTAGAGTTAGATTACTGTTGTTTTTTTTTTTAAGTAGCTTCATACCCAGAATGGAGCCCAATGTGGGTCTTGACCTCAAGACCCTGAGATTAAGACCGGAGCTGAGATCAAGAGCTGGACACTCAACTAACTGAGCCACCCAGGGGCCCCTAAATTACTGCTTTTTGAACTAGAGCCAACCTCAAAATCACATAGAGGGGTGATCCTATTCCCAGTTTATAGTTCAGTAGGTCTGGGGTAGGGCCCAAGGATTTGTAGCCTGGACAACAAAGGATTATCCAACCCCAAAAGGTCAGTAGTGCCCAGGCTGAGAAACTTGGGTCTGCAGACATTCTTAATTGCTGTGATTCTACTTCAGAGGGCTCGTACAGGCTTTCCTCCTAACCAGGTAAGCAATGAAAGCAAAGTTATTTTTCACATTTTACCTAGGGCAGAACTTGCCTGCTATCAAAAGCCAAAGTCTCCAGCTGGCTGTTCATTATTATACTGGGCTCCTCCGTGGGCACTCCTGCTCCATTTCCCTCAACTCTGTCCCTGCCATTCTGGAATTCTGTTGTCTCATTACTCAAACAGAGAATGATGCTGATGCATACAGTGGATGCTTGGGGTCTAAAGACACTCATTACTGCTTGAATATTAGTCTCTCTGGGCCCCAGGCCCACAGAACATTAGTATTTCATTGGGCCTCTCCTACTATTTCCAAGGCAATCTCTCATCTTTCTCTTCTTGATTGTTCTTATTGATATGCAACAACTTTGATTTAATTTTCAGTTATAATATTTGTCTCCCTAAAGGAAAGCTGGAACACATTTCATAATATTAGGTTCCACCATTGCAACAGAAGGCTTTTTAATGCATGCATGAATATTCAAGATTTAGTCAGTGGCATGTGAAATGTATTGATACTGCTGAGGATTATTATTTTATGCAAACACAACAAGCAAACTACAGCCTTTTATTTGTTTACATGACACTGGGGGAATATTTGAACTTCTCCAGGAAGCAGATTTCTAGTCATTTGTTAAATCTATATGCTTCTCCCATCTTTCAGATGGTGGCAACCACAGATGGCCCCCGATGAAATGAACTTTTTTTAATAAAATGAACTTTTTGGAAAACGTATTTCAAGCATTTAATGGGCTTATCTTTAAACAAGTCTTTTCATGATGTTAATAAGATGGTGACATGGCTTCTCTATTGTTTCAAAATCTTGAATTGAAAAGCCTAGCTATCTGATACACACAGAGACATAAAATTCAGAGTTCAACACTGCACTTTTGCTTTTGATCATCTGTCAGTGATTTTAATATCTTTTGGTTTACCAGTTGCTTTACTGGTGTGATGAAATCAATGGACCCTTTCCCCAGAAAAGCACATATATTTGGGTACCCATATTATTTTACCCAAAGTTTGGTGGGATTTTCATGTATCTGTCACACTCTTCCATTATATCCCTAGAAGGTCAAGACATCAGGTTAGGGACTCTTGCCTTAAGAGAGGCACGTAAGAGAGGAGTGTCTCAGAAGCTTGGACCTGATTTTATGAGCACTCGAGTCCCCTGCTCTTAGAGTTCTTCAGGAGACGTAGAATTAGAATTTTAGTATGTTTTAGTACTTGCATGTAAGTATACTTCTCAAGATCCCTTTGACTGCAAGTCATAGTTCAAACTAACAAGTGAAAAAGAGGATTTATTTTCCTACAGACCTGGGAAATGGTATGTCATAGAGACATTCATGCTCTTTGTCATTATCTTGAGATCTCTCTCTCTCTCTTTTTCATATTCTGTGTGCGTGTGCGTGTGTGTGTGTGCACGAGCGTGCCCTTCCATTTTTTGGCTCTGCTATTTCTGTGCTGTCTTTATTTTGAAGCAAAGATATCTGTCAGCAGCCCAGAATTAAATCCTCAGCAGAAGAAGAGTTTCTTTTTTCCTAAGAATTCCATCCCAAACCCCAGGAAGATTCTCAGTGGCCAGTCCTGGATCACACACTAGAGCCAGAGGTCGGTCACACCCACATAAACCGTGTGGGCCTGGAATGGGAAGGAATGAGAGCTGTGGCCACAAGAAGGGGAATGGATGTTGGCCAGAGGGGCAACAGCGCACAATGTGTACTACAGTAAGTAGAGCAAGTTATACGGGGGATTGACAGATTTTGGGGTTTTATGCATCACCGTCTCTTATTCCCATGCCACCATTCCATTAAAATAAGCCACATACTTAAAGAATTACTTGGACCCAGTCTCAAGATAGATGGAGGAATTATGTACTAACATTTTATTGTGTGTATGTATGTGAAATAACCCTCTATATTTGCTGTGAGGATTCTACAGCAAATTGGACATTGATTGGTCTGTTAGGTTGATTTATGTTTCTCTAGGCATATGAGGTGACACTGAAACAGCGTTCTGCTGTAATTGTGTTGACTTGGCATAACCTCTTTTTATAATATTCTCTCATGTAACATATTTCTCTACAGGAAATGGCTATATTTTTTCTTTTAATTTTGAAAAGAATAAAAAAGGAAACTGCAAAGAACAATCTAACCATCATCCAAGACCCCTCTGCCTAAATTTAATTAGTGTTAACATTTTACCATTTTGGTCCCAGATTTCTATAAATATTTGTATAATAAAATCTCATACATATGCAAAATGAAGTCGTTCCACAGTCTTGTTTCTGTCTTTTCTTTTCTAGAAGCAATAACTAGATGTTTTGGTTTCTAAGAACCATATGAGACTTACAAAAAGCAGATAGACTAATATAATAAATGCTTTTTTAAAGTTTATTTATTTATTTTGAGAGAGCGTGAGTGGGGGAGGGGCAGAGAGTGAGGGAGAGAGAGAGAATCCCAAGCCAGGCTGAGAGCGTGGAGCCCGATGCGGGGCTCAAACCCATGAACCACTCAGATCGTGATCTGAGCCAAAATCCAGTCAGACACCTAACCCACTGGGCCACCCAGGTGCTCCTATTCCAAATGCTTTTATAGTCATAATTAAATTTAAGAATAAAATATTACCGGTTAAAGCCCCTATATACACCTCCCTAATGCCATCCCTTCCCTCTTCCACCAGAGGTGATCTCTTATGCCAAGACAGGTGTCTATCACTTCTACGTAGATTTTTGTTTATGTGGCTACCACACACACAAAATCTCTAAACAAGATAAAGTGGGCTTTAAATAAATGTTTTACATATGATATATTTACACATGCATTAATAAACTGGTGTATAAGTATTTTATAATAGTAATATACAGATAAGGTATATATTAAATGTATACAAATTTATATACATATGTATGCTGTACGTCCTCCTACAACTTGCTTTTTAATGGAATGGTTGGTTTTGAGGTTTTACTCATATTGAATCTATGTGATTCTAGTTCATTCATCCAAGGCATATAGCTTTTGAATGAGCATGTAAAAGACATGGGAGCTTCAGTCTCGGTTCCTCTCTCTCTCTTTCTCTCTTTCTCTCTCTCTCTCTCTCTCTGATAGCTCGCCCTAGGAGGGCCCAGATGCCCTGTCTTGAACAGCCCTATTGAGAGATCCAAAAGGCAGGAACTGAAGCCACCTGCCACCAGCCTCGTGAGAGAGCTCGGAAGCACATTCTCCTGCCTGGCCAAGCTTTCAGATGACCAGAGCATCCCGCCTCCTTCACTGTAGCCTCCTGAGAGACACTGAGCCCACTGGACCAGCTACGTCCCCGACCCTCGGAAACGTCATAAATGTTTGTTGTTGAAAACTGTTAACTTTGAGGGTAATTTTTACATAGACATAACTGGAACAATTTCGAGGCAAGCCTAAGTGTTCTTCAAAAAAATATATCAGATTTTGATAGGGATGTGGACGCGAAATTCTCAGGAGGAAAAGTTTTCTTTGATTCTTGCCACTAGAGGGCAAAATGTTCATAAATGATAGCTTGAATAAAGAATTGAAAGGCTTTTTCTTTTTCCATGGAACTGCAGATGTCCAAGTTGGTAAAAACCTTAGAGATTGTCTGGTCCAGCTCCATTAACTTACAGATGATGATTCTAATGCCCAGAGGTGTGAACTGACTGGTGCAAGGTCACACAGACTTAGGTCAAAATATACAAACTCAGCTGCATTTAATAACATGCAGACCTAAGAACTATTAATAAACTTTGTTTTTTAAAATCACTGTGTATAGAATAAAGAGAGAAGGCTTTTAAAAAAGCCTCACTATTTCAACTATCATATTAGTATTCCTAAGCTCAAAAAACTTGTGGCTCAGTCAGTCGAATGCTTGACTATTGATTTCGGTTCAGGTCATGATCTCATGGTTTGTGGGACTGAGCCCTGTGCTGATCCTACACTAAGCACAGGGGCCTGCTTAAGATTCTCTCTCTCTCTCTCCCCCTCTCTCTTTTTCCCTCACTCTTTCAGTCTTTCTTTAAAAAAAAAAAAAAGATGTGATAAAAACCATTCCCATTTACTGGATACCTATTATAAGCCACTTACCATATATTATGTGCTATGTCTTTTCACCTAATCTGCACAACAGAACTTTGAAACTTATACTCATCGTTTCACAAGGGCCAGTATAGCCAAAAAGAAACAAAACAAATTTGAGTCTGATACAGGTTAAATCTCATTACAATGATTTTTGGGTGGACAAGTCATAGTGTTTGATTATCCCAAAGGTTTGTTGCTTCTAGAAATCACAGCATGTTAAGCCGCTTAAGTGGTTGTCATATGGCATTGGAAAAGAAAAGATAATTTTAAAAGTATTTATTTTGAGAGAGAAAGAGAGAGAGTAAGGGAGGGGCAGAGCGAGAGGGAGGGAGAAAACCCCAAACAGGCTCTGCACTGTCAATGCAACGAAAAGTTGGATCCCATGAACCATGAAATCATGACCTGAGCTGAAATCAGGAGTTGGATTCTCAACCAATTGAGCCACCCAGGTGCCCTGAAAAAAAGATTTTGATGGCTCTATTTCTCATCTTCCCAGAGAGAGCTTTTTCTCTCTCCTTTGACCTCTCATTCTCTCTTTCCCTCTGTATTCCTCTGTCCTTGTCTCTGTCTCTGTCTAATACACATGCAGCGCCCCTCCCCTTCATTCTAGTCAACCACCTGTGCGATGTTGGATAACCTTCCTAGAGCTTTGCTTTGTTGCACTTTCTTCATTTCTAAAATGAGCATACCCCTACCTACTTCAGGCTCTCAACAGGGATGCTGCAATGATTAATGAAGTCTTTGTGAATCTCATTTTATTTTGCAGAGACAGGTGTTTAATAAAGCTGAAGAATCATTATAATGGTAATTACTCATGTTTGATGTCAGATGGACAGGTATTTGGCAGAAGTGACTTGGCTGGAGCTGTGGCCACACTGAAGCAATGAAGTAATGTCAACATGTCCGCAGCTTAAGTTAGGATCAAGGAGGGCATGATATCCTCCTATCCCACATACTGCTTTGTTCGTCATCCCTGCCTGGTACATACTGGTACATAGTCACGTACATAGTCACAGCCTTGCGAATGCAGTTAGGTTGGCAACCTTAGGAGAACCACCTTATTATTATGGTTTATAGTCGCCATAGATAGCCATCATTGACACCTTCTCTCTTCATGTATGCATGCCACTCACACCAAGAGATTGAACCTATTCCCCATCCCACTGAATCTGGTCTTCCCCTGTAACTTACTTAGACCAACAGCATGCTGTGGATAGGACTATGCTAATTCCAAGTCAAACCTTCAGGAATAGTGGCAGCTTCTGCTTTCTCTTTCTTGGAAGAGAGCTGCAAGGTAAGAAGTTTAACTACCGTAAGACCGCCTCACTGTGAGGAAGCCCAACCTAGCTATGTGAAGAGAGAGAGACAGAGATGCCCAGGGCCAGCTCTCAGATGTTCCAGTCATCACTGATTATGTTCTGGACATGAAAAAGTGAGGAAGCAATCTTAGATATTTCAGCTTTAGTACCTACCATGTGGAGCGAAAGAACTGTCCAGTTCCACTTACAGAATTAGGAAAATTAAAGAATATTTGGTAGTGTTAAGTCACTATATTTTCAAGATGTTTGTAACACAGGAATAGATATTTGAAACAATCATTGACATTTAAAATTGGGTCAGATCAATGGAATAAAATAAAGAACCCAGAATTGGACCCACAAATGTATAGTCAACATGTATGTAATCTTTGACAAAGTAGGAAACAGTATCCAACAGAAAAAGAAAACAGTCTCTTTAGCAAATAGTGCTGGGAGAACTGGACAGAAACATGCAGAAGAATGAAACTAGACCACTTTCTTACACCATATACAAAAATAAATTCAAAATGGATAAAAGATCTAAATGTGAGACAGGAAACCATCAAAACCCTAGAGGAGAAAACAAGGAACAAGCTCCTTAACCTCAGCTGCAGCAACTGTTTACTCAACACATCTTTGCAGGCAAGGGAAATGAAAGCCAAAATGAACTATGGGACCTCATCTAGATAAAAAGTTTCTGCACTGCAAAGGAAACAATCAACAAAACCAAAAGGCACCCAACAGAATGGAAGAAACTATTTGCAAATGACATACCTGATAAAGGGTTAGTATCCAAAATCTATAAAGAACTTATCAAACTCAACACCCAAACAATAATCCAGTAAAGAAGTTGGCAGAAGACAAGAAGAGACACTTTCCAAAGAAGACATCCAGATGGCCAACAGATACATGAAAAGATGCTCAACATTGCTTATCATCAGGGAAATACAAATCAAACCCACATTGAGATACCTGTCAGAGTGGCTAAGCTTAATAACTCAGGAAACAATAGACGCTGGCAATGATGTGGAGAAATGGGAACCCTAATTGCACTGTTGGTGGGAATGCAAACTTGTGCAGCCACTCTGGAAATAAATGCCATTTGCAGCAGCATGGATGGAACTGGAAGGTATTATGCTAAGTGAAGTAAGTCAGTCAGAGAAAGAGATATCATATATTTTCATCCATATGTGGAACTTGAGAAACTGAAAAGAAGGCCATGGGGGAATGAAAGGGAAAAAAAGTAGTGTCAAATAGAGAGGGAGGCAAACCATAAAAGACTCTTAAATACAGAGAACAAACTGAGGGTTGATGTGAAGGGGGTGGGGGAGAGGGGAAAATGAGTGATGGGCAGCGAGGAGGACACTTGTTCAGATGAGCACTGGGTGTTGTATGTAAGTGATGAACCATGGGCATCTACTCCCAAAGCTAAGAGCACACTGTATACACTGTATGTTAGCTACCTTGACAATAAATTATATTTAAAGCATAAAAAAATGAAACATTAAAAAATAATCATACATAATAAACAAAATAGGGTCATATATCTCTTGATGCTCTATCTTTGCTAAATGACAGAAAATTCTTTCAGAGAAATGAAATGAGAAATAAATAAGTTTGGTAAAATGGAGGGAGTAATTCCTTTTTAGAGGATATAGTTTTTTGCTTCATAAAAGTTCTACTAAAATTAGAGCATTTATTTTTTTCCTTCACTCACTCACTCACGCTCAATAAATATTTGTTGCGGACACCTGGGTGGCTCAGTCAGTTAAGCATCTGACTCTTGATTTCTCTCAGGTCATGATCTCATGGTCTGTGAGCGTCAGCCCGAGTCAGGCTGTGCACTGACAGCAAGGGGCCTGCTTGAGATTCTCTCTCTCCCTCTCTCTGCCCCTCCACCACTTGCACGCCCTCTCTCTCTCAAAATGAATAAACATTAAAAAAAATAATAAATAAAAATATTTGTTGAACAAATAAACTGTTTATTATACATCTGGCACAGTTTTAGGCATGGAGTAAATAGTGCTAAATGAGAGAGTTAAAGTCCCTGATCTCATGATATTTCCATCCTAATTGGAGAAGACAAATAACAACGAGCATAACGAAAAGATTGTTTCAGTTAATGATACTATAATTGGAAGGAGGGTAATGCGGACAGCATTATCATTGTCTTTCTAAGCTTCCCTTTCTGATGCATCAGCAATAAACTAATAGGCAAAAAGAAAAAAAGGAAAAGAAAGATTGACGAAAGAAAGGAAGGAAGAAAGAAAGAAAGAAAAGAAGAAGGAAGGAAGGAAGGAAAGATAATTCTCTTGATTTACTTTCAGTTCAGTTTAATTGTTGGCAACCTAATTAGCAGTTTCTTGGTAAGAGTGTATACTCACAACTCAGGATTTGGGCAGTGCCTTCACATTCAAGACTTTGCGTCTGTAACTTTGCTAACACTGAAACAAATCTAATAAGGGAGGTGGTCTTCCTCCTACTCTATCAGCTCTGAGGGAGGTGAAGATGGAAGGTACCAGCACTGGAGGAATAGGTGTGTTGGCCTCCACCCTCCCTGCCTACTGACACAGTCCCGGAGACATGGCCATGGCTGCACTCAGTGAAAATGTCTGAATTAGGAAAGAAGTAAGGAACTGTATATTTTACAGTCCTAAGTGTCTGGAAGTTTCAGTTACTGAGTTTCCTCTGAAGAAAGGGCATTTTCCATAAGAAAATTCCAAGTGGAAAACCACTCTTCTTTCATATACAGCATGGTTCTCTATGATAGCGTATGAGTCTACTGCTGAGGCACTTCCATATTCTTTTAAAATTAGTGATGCCTTCTTTGAAGAAAGGAACTCTGACTTACTTTCTTTGCTTCTTCATCCTCTCACACAATATCCCTCCCATAGTACATACTTAATAAATATTTGCTTAAGGGGCACCTGGGTGGCTCAGTCAGTTAAGGGTCCAACTCTTGATCTTGGTTCAGGTCATGATCTCACGGGTTTGTGGTTTTGAGCCCCATATTGGGCAGTGGCACTCTCAGTGTAGAGCCTGCTTGGGATTCTCTCTCTCTCTCTCTCTCTCTCTCTCTTTCTCTCTCCCCCTCCCCACACATACTCGCTCTCTCAGAATAAATAAACAAACTTTAAACATTAAAAAAAATTGCTGAATGAGAAGATATTGGGTTAAAAGACCAGGGCCTGCATTTGAATCCCAGCTCTGCAACCTACTGGCACTGTATTCTTGGTCAAGGTACTTAATTTTTCTCCATCCCATTTTCTCTATTGTAAAGTAGGAAAAATAACATTCTACATGATTGGTTGCAATAAAAATTAAACTATACACATACATATATACACTTATGATATATATACACATACATATACATATATATACGCACACACACATACATAATGCAGTTAACACTATGTGTGATTCAAACTAACTGAGTGTCGGTCCTTTCCAAAGAAATTATTTGCCTTTAGAAAAAATTTGGGAAAATTGAAGATCACTATATTCTGAATATTTGTGTCTCCTCCCATCCCCCAAATTCATATGTTGAATCTTACCCCACAAGGTGATGATTTCAGAAGGTGAGGCTTTGGGGAGATGATTAGGTCTACCCAGGTGAATGGGATTAGTGCCCTTCCAAAAAGGGCCAGAGAGGGATGCCTGGGTGGCTTAGTCTGTTGGGCATCCAGCTTCGGCTCAGGTCATGATCTCACAGTTTGTGGGTTCGAGCCCCACATCGGGCTCTGTACTGACAGCTAGCTCAGAGCCTGGAGCCTGCTTCGGATTCTATGTCTCCCTCTCTCTCTGACCCTCCCCTGCTCACATTATCTCTCTCTGTCTGTCAAAACTAAATACAAAGCATTAAAAAAATTCAAAAAAGCCTAGAGAAAGCTCTCTTCCCCATTCTACCTTGTGAGGGCACAGCAGAAAGATAGCTGTCAATGTAAAGTAAAGCTGCCCTCACCAGACACTGAATCTGCAGGCGCCTTGATCTTGTACTTGACAGTGTCCAGAACTGTGAGAAATAAATATTTGTTGTTATAAACCACCCAGTCTATGGTATGTTGTTATAGAAACCCGAACAAACTAGAACAATCGCTTTTGCTAGAATTGAATTTGCATGTATTTTTACTTAAATGGTGGCTTTTCAAACTCTGCTTTCACCTAAGATAAATTTCTTTTTTTTTTTAATTTTTTTAAATGTTTTATTTATTTTTGATACAGAGAGAGACAGAGCATAGAGGGGGAGGGGCCGAGAGAGAAGGAGACACAGAACAGGAAGCAGCCTCCAGGCTCTGAGCTGGCTGTCAGCACAGAGCGTGATGCGGGGCTCGAACCCACGAACGTGAGATCTGACCTGAGCCGAAGTCGGAGGCTTAACCGACTGAGCGACCCAGGCGCCCCTAAGATAAATTTCTTATTTGGCCACTATTAACATTGGCAACAGCTGAGTATCTATTATAATTTTTCAAGAGTCACTATTTTGGAAACTTATTAATTTAATTTTTTTAATGTTTATTTTTGAAAGAGAGAGAGAGAGCGTGCGTGAGTGCCAGTGGGGGAGGGGCAGAGAGAGAAAGGGAGGGAGACAGAGGATCTGAAGCTGGCTCTGTGCTGCCAACTGAAAGTCCCATTTGGGGCTTGAATTCAGGAGCCCTGAAATCATGACCTGAGCAGAAATTGGACGCTTAACTGACTAAGCCCCCCAGATACTCTGGAAATGTATTAATTTTAAATGGATAATGTAGTTATCAAAATTTGCTAAGGCAGAAGGGTCAGAGGGACAGAAAAGGTACAGCAAACTGGACTCATGTTACAAACTATAGATCCAACGAATGCCAGAAGAGCTCATTTCAAAATGTCTGTTTGAAAGAGCACTTCAATTACCTACCTCCATTTGGAACTCAGTTTATACTTTCTACCAGATTAAGTTCTTTCCAGATTATCTTTTAACCAAGGCAAAAATCCCAGCCGGCAAAGCATTCTGTGATAGGAATCAAAACTATCCCCCCAAGCAATAGGGAATGTCCTGATGCCAGCAAGGCCATGGGTGATTGACTCCAAGACAATAAATAATCAACCTCACCCTCACTGCCCACCGACCTTTGTCCCATGTTTTTTTTATGTACCCTGGAAATATTCTCAATACTTTGGAGACGGTCTTTGAGGCATTAGTCTGCTGTCTTCTCAATGTTAGCCTCACAATGTTAGCCTTTCTTGTTTCACGACCATTCGTCCCTCTGTCTTTAGATTTTGTCAGTGGCCAGTGGCAGAAGCTGGTCTGTTTGGGATACCTAGAGCCAGGTGCTCTTGCATCCTTGAACCCCAGTTACATGTTATGGAAAAGTCATTATAAAGTCCCATGATATTAAGGAGATAAGTGATATGTCCTTGCATAAAAGGGACCCGGGTAGAAACTTTGAAAAAAAAATGTGTCTTGAATGAAAGGTATTAAATAGTAGAGAGAAAAAATATGACAAAAATGAGCAGTTTTTGTCTTTTTTATGTTTCCCATGTGTTTGTGGAATAAGTGGTTGAGGAATTACTGATACAGACTTTGAAGAACTCAAATAAGATAATTATAATTTTTAGAGCATGGACTTTGTCAAGATGAGAATACATTATGATGAATTCACTAGTATTATTAAACAAATGATAATGAGATAAACTATAGTTAGAAAAATCAGTTTAATACTAAGAGCCATTTGTCTTAGACTGTAACTTTAGAGGAAATAAAATGATAATATTCAATGTATAGGATGATCTCAAGTGGTTAGAAAATATAGCCTTTAAGAAGATTCAAACCTTTTCTTCTCTAACCACTAGGGAGAGCTTTATCTGTGCTCAGGAGTTGCTGAAATAGCCTTTCTGGTCTTTTAAAATCTGTATCATTTCTAATTCCATGGTGCCTCATCCTGCAGTGAGCAGAAGGATTTATAAACAGATTTAGAAACAGCAACAAGTGATTCCTCCTTCTGGAGAGCATTTTTACCTTGGGTAACAAATGACAGATTCTCAAATACTCACATGTCTGACTGACCAGGCCATCCACAGTCTGAGATGTTTCCTTGTCCCCAGCCAACTAAATAGCATTTCCATTTGGAAAAAAAATTGAACAGAACAACTATCTCAGTAACCTTAAAAATGCTGAGACCATCTCCCAAAAGTAAGCCATTGAAAACAAAGGAATCAGCAGACCTCAAGGATATGGCAAAAATTAAAAAAGTATTTTTATCACTGAGCTCTAGCTGGATGTAGGCGATGTGACTGGTAGGAGGTAGGAGACTATACCTTTACTGTCGCTCTGCATTAAAACATCCACTCAGAATTTCTAGGCCTATACTCTTGTCAGGTAACCAACATCTCTGATAGTGGAACATTTTAGGGAAAATACATCTATTTCCATTCATTCCCGGATTCACAAACAGGAGGGACTTGAAATGCTTCTTGGTCCTGGGAAAGTGGGTTATTGAGAGGGTCAGGAATGGAATAGGTAGGAAAATCTTCCATAGTCTAATACTGTACTGGCTCTTTACCCAATTTCTGCGATGATCAGAAAAATAATGGCCTTGAAAATGCTGGTGATTAGGAGAAAAAAGATGACAATCTCTATCAAGTGTTTCTTATCTTTCAGGCCATCTAGTCTTTAATTTATTCATTCTGTTAAAAAGCAAAATTCAACCGAGTAAATTTGTTGTTTATTTATTTAAGAGAGCACACCAGAAGGGCAGAGAGGAATAGAGAGAGAAAGGAGGGGAGGAGAGGTGGGGAGAAGGACAGGCTCAAACTTAGGAAAGGTGAAAGGTGAGATCATGACTTGGAGTCGGTCACTTAACCCAGGGGCCCCCTCAACTGAGTAAGTTTGAACATCCAATTTGTTTTATTAAGTTGTTCATGGATTGGGGAACCTCACATTCCAAGGACAGAGATACTCCAAGGAGTTGTACAAAATGGAAGGTTTTCATAGGAAGGAGGGTAGGGCAAAGAAGTATTAGCAAAAGAGGGGTGCCTGGGTGGCTCAGTCGGTTTAGTGTCTGACTGGCTCAGGACATGATCTCTCTATTCATGAGTTCAAGCCCCGCATGGGGATCTGTGTGACAGCCTGGAGCCTGCTTCAGATTCTGTGTCTGCCTCTGCCCAGCTCATGCTCTGTCTCTCAAAAATGAATAAACATCAACAAAAATTTTAAGAAAGAATAAGTATTAACAAAAGAAAAGAAAGGATTGTTTCAGGCCAGGACAGTCTTCTTTTGTTGGGAGGAGAATGGCAGGGTTTTTATCAAGCAGATTACCTCACTAGTACCAATCAGAAAATTCCAGATTGACTGTTTAATGGTCACATTCTTGGGATAGGTTGAAACTATAATTAAGTCTTGATTTGCTGGGAGGGTGGGGAGGGGTACAATGACTCCATTTGAAGCTTGTCATTATCATCCCTTCTCCTTCTCCTCCTTCTCCTCCTTCTCCTCCCCTTCTCCCTCCTCCTCCCCCTCCTCCCTCCCTCTTCCTTCTTCTTTGATAGCAGTTCCCTAAAAAATATATGGAGTGCCTACTCTACCTCCAAAATTGCACTATGCCCTAGAAATACTGCACTTAAGAGAGACATAGTCCCTACTTATATGAGAATTTACAGGACAGAGGTGAAGGATACTAAACAAATATTTATGGTAAA
>PJEM01017037.1:0-23464 GCA_004023845.1 Helogale parvula | reverse complement strand
CACTCACTCAGGCTTCTATGAGGCTGTCTTCTTTGTGGACTCTGTGTCTTTTCCTCCCACTCTTGCAGATCAGAGTATTGTGGCTTCAGTCTTTCTTAGTTTGATAGATGTGGGTGGGCAAAAATTACAGAGTTCCCTACTTCTCCACCATCCTCATAAATGGATATTTTGCAATTGAACAATCAATTCATTTAAACCCAATTTATCTGTATTTCTATTAAGCCAATAAAAATATACATTAGGTCATACAAGAATCTTTCTCATAGGCCATAACAAGAGTATGTTCTGAGGCCTTAGTCTCTGGAAAGCATTTCCACCTATTTGTTTTTATAAACTTAGCATAGTGATCTGTTGTCTACTTTTTCTCCTTACATATCCCTAAGACCCGTGTTCTCTCTCCCAAAGCACATATTCTCCTACCAGTCCACTCTGTAAATTCCAAATACCAGATGTGGCTAAATATTTTAGGTGACACAGAATAGCTATAATAATGAAAAACAGATCCATTCTTATTCTTATATATAGTGCAGATTGCTGTAGGGAATGTTTAGTACAATAGCCCCTCCATCCAGAATTATTTTCTTATTGTTGCCTTGAAAAATTATTCTTTTAAATGTTTATTTATTTTGAGAGAGAGTAGGGAGAGAAAGTATGCAAGAGAGAAGCATGAATGTGCGATCACTTGCATGAGCAGAGAAGGGACAGAGAGAAGAGAAAGAGAGAATTCCAAGCAGGCTCCATGCTGTTAGCAAAAAGCCTGACATAGGGCTTGATCTTACAAACCATGAGATCATGACCTGAGCTGAAATCAAGAGTCCAACGCTTAGGGACATCTGGATAACTTAGTCGGTTAAGCGTCCAACTTCAGCTCAGGTCATGATCTCACGGTTTGTGGGTTTGAGCCCTCAGCCTCTGTGCTGATAGCTCAGAGCCTGAAGTTTGCTTCACATTCTGTGTCTTCCTCTCTTTCTGCCCCTCCCCACTAGCTCTCTCTCTCTCTCTGTTTCTCAAAAATAAATATATATATAAAAAAAAGAATCCCACACTTAACCAACAGAGCCACCCAGAAGTTACTTATTCTTTAATATTCACTTTAAAATCACCTTTCCTGGGAAGCTTCTCTTCACTTCTCTACACACAGCAAGTTCCCCCCTCCTGTTTCCATTCTGGTAAGTCCCAGTAGTCCTCTGGCATAGGCTTTACCGCCAGGAACGTGGGAAGCTGACAGCAGGAGCTTTGTCGTCTCTGTGTCCACAGCACTAGAAAAATTCCTTACTTTCTCTAAATGCTTAATAAGATTATGAACAAATAAATATGTTATAAAAATATTAAATATTTAAATAAACACCCTCAAAAGTACTTTATTGTTCTAGTTACAACAAAGAAGGAAAAAATGCAGGTGTTGTAACTGTTTAATACATTGTTATATATAGCTTGAGTAACATAGATAAATGTGAGGAAAATATTATTGATAGATAAATATTTTGGTATCCTGGGATATTTATTACTGGGGATACATTTTTAATGATATTTTGATTATGATTGTTACCTGTCCTCATATAGTGAAATCTGTTTTAAAATACTTTTTTCACCACCTAGCTACTCAGAATCTTAATTTCTATGGAACTGTGAATTACATTGGTGTAAAAAATTCACTGGGATTTGGAAATCATAGCAATACTAGGTAGTATCTCTTGTGGAAGCCATCATTGGCCATATTTTTGTTAGCAATATCAAAGAATACCTCAGAGATATTCGGACACAGCTGAATATTCTCACATACCTGAGACATCAATCACATATAGTTTGTAAACATAGGCAAACGTAATATTTATAAAGGTAAAATGGAGTTCGTGGGAAAGGGATTTACATTTTGTTTCTGGGTGAACACTTGCCAGGGAGCTGTCAAGAAAGGCAGTTTGCTCTTCAGCTGAGACCAGTAGATGTATCAAAGAAATGGCTCTAACTATTTGTGGTTTTCCTGATACAATGTATGGTTTCAAATTAGAAAAACTGACAATGTTTCCAGCTCTCTGTGAGGACAACTCGGCTAGAGTCTTCCTATTCGTGCCTCCACCCTGGTTAGGTCAGACGTGCACCTCCCTTGTCCTGCATTCTCAGGCACCTGGGTGGTTTAGTCGGTTAAGCATCCGACTCTGGTTCAGGTCATGATCTCACTGTTCGTGGGTTCAAGCCCTCTGGGTCTGTGCTGACAGCTCAGTGCCTGAAGCCTACTTCAGACTGTGTCTCCCTCCTTCTCTCTCTCTCTCTGTCCATCCCCAGCTTGCTCTCTCAAAAAGAAATAAAACATAAAAAAACAAAGCAAAACTCTGTAATGCCAACGCTCAGCGCCAATGTTTATGTGGCAACAATTCCAGTGGATCTGTCAACCTCATTAGTTACTAATTTAAATACAAAATTAGCCCCACCTTGAGTTCTTAAAATCTACTTTTTTTTTTAATTACTTAACTTTCCTGCACATATTTTTAGTGTTTCGCAGTTTAATAATTTAAATGCCTAACAGTTCTAACTTTTAAGTCTCTCAAATGTGATTAGTATCAACTTCAGCTAATCCTCATTGCTTCTCTGTGGTTTCCCTGCACCCCAGTACATTTCTCAGTGGCTTCTAATCATGACGTGTGCGTTCGTCTCTGAGACTTAGCTTATGCTGTTCTTCAGACAAGAGAAGTCTCTTGATCACTCAGACAGACTAGTTAAATCACTCTCCTTTGAATTTTTCCAGAACTCATGTTATATACAAGTAATTTGACATTTACAATTTGCTGCCTGGTAAAAATGATTTCCCTTTTAAGTATTTAAGATTTATCTTTAAATTGGATTTAAAATAGATCAAAGAGAGAAAGTCTTAGAAGTTTTACCCCCATTAAATATATCATAGATTTTGTTCAAACCATTACCAGTAATATATTTTTCCATGAAAATCTTCTTTCAGTTCCTTTTTTTACATATCTCTAAACTCTTTTTTCCCTTTTATTAAAATTTATGTCTCTGGAAACCATAGATTTCTGAAAAAAAAATGTTTCTCATGAGAAATGCTAATATTAGAGTTTAAAATGGTTTTTTAATGTTTATTTTATTTATTGAGAGAGAGTCTGAGTAGAGGAAGGGCAGAGAGACAAGAGACACAGAATCCAAAGGAGGCTCCAGACCGAGCTGTCAGCACAGAGTCCACACCGGACTTGAACTCACAAACTGCGAGATCATGATATGAGCTGAAGCCAGACACTCAACGAACTGAGCCACCAGGAAGCCCTAAAATGTTTTTTTATTTTAACTTACTGCTATCTTTCTAAGTTAGTAAAAAATACTGAAACTAACATTTGAACCTTAGAGCCCAGAATAATTATTTATATTTATGGTAAACAAAGTATATGTTTCTCTAGTTACAATAATTTTTTTATACTTCTTGTTGCATGGAGATCATATAGATTAAACCAATTCTCCACTCTTCTCTGTTATTAAATGGTTTACAATGTCATTTTGGTTGAATCTGAGCTGACCTTGTCACTGGCTTTAGCCCACAGAAAGCAGCGGAAGTGATAGTACCTCAGTGTGTAATCCAGGCCACAGAAGGCATTGCCACTGTCGTGTGAACAAGCCTGACGTGGAGGATGGGAGACCATGGGAAGCTGAGCCATGCCTTTCCAACCAGGCCATCTTAAACCATCCACACCCATTAGGAGGCACAAGCTGAAGTGAGACCGGCAGACTCTGGCAAAGATGAGCAGAACGGTGGGGTGGAGCAAACCGCACTGGGGAACTCTTCCAGAGAGCAGACCTGCATCCTAATGAAGGAGTGCACAGTCCCTGCTGAGGGGAGATCCCACGACATTTGCCCCGTGACACTTCAAAATTGTGTGGAACCAGTGACTGCTGAGCGCCTCTATTTATCCCCTTTCAAATTTGACACATTACCTAAATTCTAAGACACAGTGTCAGAGTAGTCCATTTTTGATGACTATTCTTTCTCTTATAATTATTCTAAAATAATTTGTTCACTAGCTCCTAGTTAGATATCCTAAACCCAATTCCTCTGTCACTTGAAAAGGTTTTTGATATTTGCTTCATCAGCTTTTATTTTTCTAAGTAATAAAATGTTTATTGATTCAATATTTGTTTTTAAGATTGGTTTTCTGGGTGTTTGTCTTTGGAACATGTCTTTCACTGTTTCTTACAGTGTGATACCCAGAACAAAATGTCACCCCACATATGTCCTGAGAAGAGTGCAGAATTTAGAGAAAACGATTTCTTTCCCTTTTTCAGTCATGAAATACTGATAGCCTACTGAACTTTTTTTTTCATATGATCTCTACTTAGACCAGTTTCCTCCCTGATCATTACTGCAGTTGCTCTGCCAATAGACTAGAATAGCAGTTTCTACTTGTCCATACATGTCGGGGACTGCCATGTTTCTGTCTGCCTTTAGGCAAGGATTATTCACTCTCAGCAGAGTGAGCCAGTAAACAAGATTTGCATCTGGAAGCTGGAGATGGTAAATTTCTTGGAGACAGTCATGCTGAGCCAGACCAGAGGGCCAAGGTGCATAAAGATCAAAACCCATTCAGTGTTAACTCTCTGCCTCCCAGCATTGCTGAAGGCAAATCGGGGCATTTCTTTTACCTGGTATCTGATGTAAAGTCAAATGCTTTGTTCTTTCCGCCCTGAGAATGGTATATAAGAAACAGTTCTCTTAATAAACGCTCTCTCTCTCCGCATAACCAGAAACCGTAAGTGCTGTGTTTTATTTCTCTTTACGTCCCCTTTTTCCCTTTTCTCTTTCCTTCCCTCAGGAGAAGAACCCGTGTCGGTCCTCCCTGCACGTGCCAGAGCGGCCGGGGAGGGTCACGACACATACACAGTCCCATTATTTTATTATGGACCAGGTGACAGACTGAACAGATCTTTCAAAAATTATGCTTCTATAAGTATAGTCTTTTGCTTTATTTTGTGGCAAAGGATAATAAAACAAACATTTTGGTAAATAAAACAGTTAATGACTACAGGGTCAAGTCTGAGCCCCGAGTCACATCACTAAAGACAACTCAAGAGATGAACATTGAATATATTTATTGGTACTATTTGAGTATAATTATTATTACAGCTGTTAATTTATCTAACTCAACCAAAATCCACTTCATATTTCTACTTCTTAGACAAAATAATTAGTTAAGAAACTTTGTCAAATATCTGACAAAATAGGCATAGAATATTTATATTATGTTACCAAAATTTCTAATAAAAAATCCTATTGTAAAAATAACTAGATTAATTTCACAGGACAAATTTTTATTCATAGTAAATCTATAACTATGATTTATTAAAAATGAGAATAATTGCCAGTGGGTTCATGATGATCGGGTTAAATATGGCACACAGACTCATGTAAGGGAATCTCTAAGGTAACTCAGCCAATGAACAGCCAAGAGCTGGTGTGGCAAATGCTGCTATTTACCAAAAAAATACATTTCCCCTCTTTTTTAGTGATAACTAACCTCATTTTACAACCTCCCTTGAAGCTAAACATTGCCATATAACTGGGTTCTAACTGTGAAATGTGAGCAGAAGTGAGGTCTTCTACGTGAGAGTCAAATCTTTTAAGAAGAGAACATGCCCCCTTTACCCCTTCAATTCTGGGTAGAGATGATGATTAGCAGGGCTCTGGGAATTGCAGACCAACATCACAGTTGCACCCTGTGCCTAAATCACCACATTGAGGACAATAATCTGCCAGTGGGAAACATTTGCTTTTAGAGAGGGAGCAATAATCAGTGTGTGATCACACACGCTTATGCTGGCTCATGGGTACAGCAGGAAATTGAGTCATTCAGTTTGGGGCTGTTGTTATGGAAATGAAGTTAACCAAATTTATACCACGATATATATATATATATATATATATATATGTCGTCTACCAAATGAATTCTAGCCAAAAGAATCTTAATTTCTCTAAGATATACACTTAATCAATGCAAAGTCTTAATAATGAGGAAAAAAATTGTTACTTCAAAATATGTTCACAGAAAGATTTTCCAAAATCTTTTCCTTTCCCAGGTCAATTATTTACTCTTTACTCGTGTTTAATAATAGAAATTATTTAATAAATAAATTTATCCTGTACTTCTTGGTTGATATTCCAAGGTCAAGCTGAAAAAAATGACTGAATAGTTAGGTTGAAGTGAAGCAATGACATCAGATTATAAACTCATAGCGCACACTATCCTTCAATTTTATGTATACAGATTATGTTTTGTATCTCACTCAGTGAAGCTGCAGGTAATTTATGTTACTTTTTGAAAAGGACATAGCAATTTGGAGCCTATGTCAGACTCTTCTGGGCACTGTGGCAGATGGTTCGTGGGATGCTATTTGACATCCCTTCTCTTATAAACATGCAATTCTTCTGACAATACCACAAACCATAGAATATCCTTCTGAGGCTATCCAAGGTCAGAGAATCTCCTCTAGTGAACAATGACATGGAAGCCATCTACAATAAATATCAAAAACAACCTAGAACTTCTCAGGTTTTGTCACCATGGTAAAGTGTGAACCCCCAGTCCAACATACACCACAAGAGGAGAGATGTTAAGGGAAGGGGATATTATAAAATGTCTCTCAGACTTTACTTGCCCTGAACAACTTACAAACCATATATTGGCTCATAAAAACAAATCGTGGACATAACTGAGCTTTCTTGGTAATTATATTTGAAATTTCTTCTTTAGCTTGTTACAAGTATTCTTGGTATTTCATTTGCATTCCATTTGAGACTGTTCCATTTTCTGACTCTGTTCCTGTATTATGGACTTTATACTGGAGCCTCATACATTACTCTGGGCTTTGTCATGTTGTGAAACCTGAATTTGCCTTTCCTAGTTTTTTGGAGAACAGTGTTCCACACTTCTTTGCTTGACTTTTTAATTTTTTAATGATGTATAAGAGTCCTCTGCCTCCTCATATTACAAGAAGTCCTTCCTCATCTCTCAGTCCTCCCTCATATAATGCTATTGCCCATATTAAATTGCCTTGCACACTGTTCACACATAATAGCTAGTCTCCTTCGTAATCAGCCCCATTACTTGTTAGAACTCACCATCCATTACTTTCTTCAACATCCAATGAATCCTTTTGCTACAGACGTTTTCACTGGTTGTTATCACTTACAATGTGGATGAGCCTTGAAAACATTAAACAAACTGAAAGAAGTCAGGCACAAATGGTACATTTTGTATGATTCCATTTATATGAAGGATCAAGAATAGGTCAATCCACAGACACAGAAAGCAGATCAGTGGTTGTCAGAGGCTGGGGGAATGGGGGTCAGTACAGCACATGCCTTTTGGCATGATAAAAATGTTTTGAACTAGATAGATTGAATATACTAAATGCCAGTGAACTGAGCGCCATAAAATGGTTCACTTCATGTTATTTGAATTTTATCTGAATAAGAGACAATAGAAAGAAAAAACTGAGGACTTAAATCCTCTTCCATCAGATATTTGCAGTGCTATTTTCCTCATTTTTTTCATTATTTAAATCAAGGTTTTCCTAATTAATCCATCATAAATTGTAATTTCCTACTAATAGTGCTCATCCTCCTTACTGTTCTATTTTTCTCCTTAGCACTTACCCGTATCTAATGTACTATGTTTTTCCTTCATTATATTACTAATTGGTAATATTCATCTACTAGAAAGTAGACTATAGGAAATGAGAGAGTCTTTTAACTTTTGTAACCCCAATTCTTAAAAACGTGTCTGGCACAGAAGTGCTTAATAGATAGTAAAGAAATGAATGAATCAGCCCCCATATGTCATTTTTATATGTTTTGTTACAGTCTCTCTTTATTGAGTTGGATCATTTTTATCTAAGTCATTCAACTATATTTTCTGAGAGTTTAAGCTCATCTTCTAGTCTGTGCTGGAGTCAAGGTGAGGTAGTCAAGTGTGCTGAGGGTTTAGAATCAATGAGATGTATATGCATATCTCAGTTCACAGATGCAGCTGTGTGAGTTACAATGACTTTAATGCTGTCCTCTAGGGTTCTATTACCTCAATTGTAAATATGTGTATTAGTCAGAGTTCTCCCAAGAACAAAATCAATAGATCTCCTAATATGTATATTCTATATATGTGTGTGTATATTATATATATATACTCCAGAGAAACAAAACATATATATATCATATATATGTCATATGTATATATATGTCATATGTATATATGTGATATATATATATATATACAGAGACACAGAACAAGACAGAGACAGAGAGAGAGTATTACAAGGAATTGACTCAAAATCCCAAGGTCTATAGTTGGCAAGCTAGTGACACAGGAGAGCTGATGGTGTATGTCCAGTCTGAAAGCTGGCAGGCGGGAGACCTAGAAGGAGCCAGTATTTCAATTGAGTCTGAAGGCAAGCAAAACGAAAACAAAAACAATGTCTCAGCTTGAAGGCAGTCAGGTAGGAGGAATTCTCTTACTGGGACAGGTCAGTCTTTGGTTCTATTCAGGCCTTCAAATGATTGGATAACGCCCACCCACATTATGAAAAGTAATCTCCTGGGGCGCTTGGGTGGCTCGGTCTGTTAAGCTCTGACTTCCGCTCAGGTCATGATCTCCCTATTTGTGAGTTCAAGCTCCATATTGGGCTTTGTGCTCACACCTCAGAGCCTGGAGCCTCCTTCAGATTCTGTGTCTCCCCCTCTCTCTGCCCCTCCCATATTTACGCTCTATCTCTCTGTCTCTTAATAATAAATAAAAGTATTTTAATAAAAGAAAAAGAAATATCCTTTACTTAATTTATCTATTTAAATGTTAAAATTATCTAAAAACACCTTAACGGAGACAGCCAGAATAATGTCTGACTGGATCCTGGGCACTCTGGCCCAATCAAGTTAACAGATAATTAACAATTACAGTATATACAATAATACCTACCTTATAGGGTTGACTTGAGGGTTGGATGAAAGAATATATTAAGTCCCAAACAATGAAATCTTGATATTTAAATGATATTTAAATTTTCCTTTATGTAGGGATATTCTTAACCTCAGCTAAATGTTAATCTTACTTTCCATTTCTCTGATCATATCACTGCCACAGTTGTTTAATGGAACAAGATTGAGAATAAAATATAGGATATTTTAAAAATATGAATCTGTCCATATTAATAGTGGTTATATCACCTTTTATTAAAATATTGATTATTTACTTCTAAACTGACATAAAAATAAGTAGATTAAAATAATCACATTTGCCTGCTCTCAGTGGTCTGGTAATTTTCTACTGTTTTAATCATTCCTCAGTGATTATTTGCCCTGGTCAAACAATTAATTTGCAGCTACTTTCAGCTTAATGGGATGTAATTATTTTTAACCCTGAGACTTGAATTTACAAAGAGGAGCTACGGTGATTTTATAATCACTATTCCATGTTACGTGTCAATTCATTTGTGCAAAAGATTCCTATATCTTTTTCAGTTCAAAAAATCTGGTCTAGAGAAAACTGAAGTGAATTGGAGCTGGTGGATTCTGCAGCTGCGATATTATCCATAAACATTAAGCCATCAGCTTCAAGCAGTGATCCAAGTTTTCTCACATCATTTAATTCTAAATATATTTTAAAAAGCAATCTTTGAAATTATTAGTAATTGTTAATGCTCATATAATAGAATCAGCTCTACTAAAGCTTAGGACCTATAAATATTATTCCTGAAATTCTGTGGTAAATGTTTATAGGCTTTATGTACCTTATTTCCATCTTAGGTAAATACTCTCACCCTTTAATTTTCTTGTAACTCAAGTGCATCTGTACTAAGTTTTAAAATACACCTCCATTTCTTTACTACACTAAAGTTATATATAATTGCACAGGGATGGTTTTTTTTTTTTTAGTGCTTTCCCTACTGCTTGAGATATTGTCCATTTATGAGGTATGACATAAATAACTTGCATCTGAATTTTTAAAAGCCCATTTTCCTAAACTCTAGAGTCCATGGGTAATTATGATGCATCTTCATTTGCATGGCCATCATAAATGTGAAGATGGTGTGATTATGATTCCTCTCTCCCAAGTGGCTCATTCCCTCTTCACCAATGACTTCCTTCTTACTTAGTCCTTGAGATCGCTTGAGAAACCTTTTCACAAGAAGACACATTCTAGTTTCCCCCATTTTAATTTTTTCAATATTTTATTTTACAAAGTAAAACAATAGTTATGACTTTATTCTAATCCTCAGGAAATATATAATTGCAATTAAGAAAGTTAAAATTTAGGGGTGCCTGGGTGGCTCAGTCTGTTAAGCCTCTGACTTCAGCTCAGGTCATGATCTTGCAGTTCATGGGTTCGAGCCCCACGTCAGGCTCTGTGCTGACAGCTCGTAGCCTTGAGCCTGCTTAAGATCCTATCTCTCTCTCTCTCTCTGCCCCTTCTCCTCTCACACCCTATCTTTCTCTCTCTTTCAAAAATAAATAAACATTAAAAAAATGTAAAACCAGAAAGTTAAAATTTAAAACAAATCAGTGACCTCCATAACTAATTGGAAGGCCTTTGTATTAATATCCAGTATTTAGAACACTGTGTTAGTCATATTTGTGTTACTCAGAAAAATAAAACTTTTAGCTATATAAGAAATGAGCTTGATTATTCAATTTTAGCAAAATAAAACTTGTCAAACAATTTACAGATGGGTAGAGTCTCGTTACAGTCAGAGTAGCTTGCTTTGGAGCCAGTATTGTAAACTATTTTATGAAAGTTTAATCACATCCTCCTTAAGGCTCAGTTGTTTGAAGTCACATCCACAGGAAATTCAGTTACTTTCATCTCTTCACTGAATCTTCTCTGGACATTAAATCAAGTATGGGAAATATGGAACATCCATATTCTATACCATCTTTTACTCTTGGGTTTGAGATGTAATTTTAACTGAGTCTCTCCTTGATAAAACTCCAATCACACTTTATTTTGCATCTATTTTATTGTTCTTCATTTTTTTTTGTTTTTGATTTTTTTAAACAAAGATCTTGGCCAGTTTCTATATGTATTAAATATGCTTACATGGGAGCATGTTCAAAGAACTTTTACAATAAAAATATGAGATCAAATTTTGTAAACTTCTGGTTTAGATATTAGTAAAGAAAATTATTGCCAAGAGAAGCATTCTTTTTAGAAAACTTTATCACCCTGACTTCTGTCATGTCTCTGAAATTTGTATGACTAAGAAAATGGTTTTGTCATTTTGTTCATAAAGTTGAATCAACACACTCCTGCCTCCTGAAGCTTTCCACATTATTTGCAACTGTTGACCATTCTCTCATTTTTGAAACTCTCTTCTCCTTGTTTCTCTAAGTTTATAATGTCTGATTTTCCTTCTGAAATTTATTTATTTCATTACTTCTCATTAATTTCTTCCTCCAATCATCTCTTACATTTTATATTCCCCGGCCTTTGCCCTTGGCATTTATTCTTGTTTTATGTATCATCCTAGGTACAATATAGCTTCAGTACCATGTAAATGATGACAAATCTGAGAGTAAGATCTCCAACCAAACCATCTCTGTTGAGTGCCATACCAAAGGTCCAAGTCACATACAAAGCATCTCCACATAGGCATCTCAATACAAGATATTTATGATATGTTCTTATCCTCCTGTTCTCCTTGCCTCAGCGAATGAAATCACTCAGCCAATACCACTTCCAGTCTCACTTATCCTATATTTTCAATAAGCCATATAGTTAGAGTCTATACCCTTAGTACATTTTATACTCATTTTCTTCTCTCAATTTTACCAGTCATTATCTCATTTAGGATTTACCAGTTTTACTTAAACAACTGAGCTAAGTTCCTATTATATTTCATATACATTCTCATGTTTCTTTCCACAGGACAGCCAGTGTGAGCCTCCTATTATGTTCATTCTTAACAGCCATTTCTCCATTTCTGTTCTTCACTGGATTCCTAGGGGCTCAAATGCCTTAACATGGAGCCCAAGGTGTTTCATGTTCTGGTAGGTACCAACTTCTACAGTTTTGCCTCCTTCCAATTCCTGGGTGTTCCCTCTTCCTTATCTACACAAAACTCTTATTATATTTCCCTGGAAGTGACTACTACTGGGGAAGCATGCTATTCTGCACTGTCCTTTCCTCTCTTTATCTGTTATCTATCCCAACACACACACACACACACACACACACACACACACACACACACACTTACAGTTCTTTTCTTACAGAAAGTCAAACAAGTTCTCTAATGTGTGTGTGAGGTCTACATGATTGTGTGTGTGTAATTGTTAACTACTTAAGTCATATTTCTCTTAAACCAATCATATTTGTGTATATAAACTCCTTGAGCATATTTCTTTCATTTGTGGCACTCACCTGTATATCCAAAATTATTTCTACTATATTTTAAGTAGTAGACTGCTCCATTTTTTTCTCCAGCAGTGTCAAACAAAGAAGATTAAAAGTGACAGTAAACATGCATTATTTGAAAAAATGAGTAAACCTGCAGAGAATAAAAATATTGATAACTGGGTATTTCTCATGATATATCATAGCTAAATATTTCCTGAATATAAGTAAATAAGATATACTTTTTCTCCTGTCACAGAAATATACCACCAGAAATGCACCCCTAGGAGTATGTAGTTTAATGTTTATTTTCTGTCTCCAAGATAGGAGACAATGTAGGGGTGGACCAGTTTGGTAGAGAGACAAGTACAATAAAATGTTAAAAATCATTATAATAAAATCTGGTGCAATATAAAATGGAGTCACAAAAAAGGGAGTGAATGATTTGAGATGGACAACAAAAGCTTCTAAGAGGAAATGATATATGAGAAGTTTGGGTTTGATTATGTAAGATTATCATAAGTGCCAGGGTTTATGAAAAGTATAGAATAATCCTGACAAGTTAAAAAAGTAAAATATATTCTATATTTTCTATGTAGATGTGTACATACATAATTGCATAAGAAGCTTAATAGCATCCTATGTAACATGGGCTATCTTTATTATTATTGTCTGTTATTATTCTTACTATACTATGGACTGTTCCTACCACATTTATGCGACAAGTATAAGCTGACCACATATATATTATATATACAGTATAATTTTACCCAGTGTGACTCTCTGTTCAGTCAGGGACTTCCTGACATCCTTGCCTCTCACCTGACTTGAAGTTAAACTACATTATTTTCATTACAGACATTCGGAGAATACCTACTTACATGATGGACATTGTGCTCTAAGCTGAGCCTGAGAGAGCAGAAGATGTGTATGCGATAAACAAGGTTTGGTTTTTACCTGGAATCAGTTTACACTAGAAAGAAAAGGACAAAATATTGTCTGAGTGAGACAGACCTCTTTATTTTTTCCAAAAAGACAACACTGATAATTCGTTTTAAAGACCAGTTTTGTCTCGGGCAAAAGATAATAATCATTCACTGCTTGAAGAGAATAGTCGAAACCAGATAGAAGTCTAATTAATAAAGAACATTGAAACATCAAGGTTTGGTAGAGAATACAGCCTAGATTTTTTATCACAATAAGATATATATGAATGATGCTGTTCAGGGCAATACCACTTCAAGCATTCCTATGTAAGAGGAAACAAAAACTTGCCAAAAACTATTATTAAGGAATAAAAATTAGGTTACTTTAATTTTTTAAAAAATTATTTTAGAGAGAGAGAAAGTGAGAATGAGAGAGAGAGGCTAAGGTGAGAGAGAAAGAAAGAGAGAGAGAAAATCTTAAGCAGGCTTCATGCTCAGCACACATCCCAATGTGGGTCTTGATCCCAAGACCCTGGGGTCATGACCTGAGCTGAAATCAAGAGTCAGACACTCAACTTACTGAGCCACCAAGGGACTCCTAAAACTTAAGTTATTAACTTACACATGGAAGGAGGGCTTTTTTGCTTTTTGATGTTGCTTTTATTGATTGTTGTTTATTTGGATAATGGGCCAGCCCTTTTTGAGATAGCAACTAGAGATAGCAAGTACCCAGAAGCTATAAACTACTTTATAGCCATTATAGTTATAAGTCTCCAGTGTAGGTCATTAAGGTCTCAGCCATGCATCTTTTGGTGAAGGTCAACATTTTATACTTTGTCAAGTAAACAGAGCCACACGAAGTATTATGAGACAAAAGGGATAAATAAGGGACTTAAGGATTTCACAAATGTAGAAAGAACAGAATCTGTGCAGACAGATCATGGGGATGCTACTGAAATACTGAAAGGTTGTGAAAACAGTCATAGAAGACATCAGCCTCCATAGCCAGAGGAGATGGTTTTTGAAAGTTTGCAGGGAAAATCCCACAATTCTGAATCATTTGAATACCATCCTACAAACTGTATCAAGTTGTAACAGGAAAGCTGGAAGTTGCTGAGATATCTAAGCAGCCATATTGCGATCAGTTTCTCTTGCAAATATAATGACTTCGCCCTACTTCTACTTTTCATATCAAAGCTGGAAGCCATTCGCTGGCAAGTACTGATCTGGAAACACTGAGGGAGGAAAGTCCTAAGAAAAGCAGTACCTGAAATGGTAGTAATGCAAAGTTTACTCAGGTGACAAAGACCTAGTATCTTAAATAAGACTTTGTATTTGCTATCCTAATACATTGCTACCCAGTCTTTTTATGGTATTAATCAATTTGATTATGATTTTGATTATGCTAAATTTAACATAGTTTTATAATCTAATTTTTAAATTAATTCAAGAGATGATGAATATTCAGCTTTCATTTACTAATACAATCCAATACACTGAAAATATTACACTGAAATCATTATTTACAAAAAATCGTTTTCCTTAGTTATTCTCAGTTACATAATGTCAAAACAGTTATTATCAGGTTGATAATATGATGAAAAATATTGATTCTATCACTATTTTATACTAAGAAGTCCTCTTAGTATAAGAGGATTCTGTAAAATCAAAATATATCATCTTTTCTACTCTCTATTTTTTATGAGCAGATAAAGCATTTATTTTTCTAATAAAAAGAAAGAAGTAATCTATGAAACACAATGTGCCAATCATATATATTTATGGTTTGTGTTCATATATGTGTACGTGTGAGTGTTTTCTCTCTGTCTCTGTCTCTGTCTTTCTCTCTCTCTCTCTTTCACACACACACAGGTGGAATATACTTTTATTCAAGTTGGTTACTAAACATATCAATAGAAATTCTATCTTCGCAGTAAAACTATTTTCTTATTAAACACCATTACTTTCTGTTTGAGTCAAATCCAATATCTTGAACTACTGAAAATCCTTTTTTCTTAGCACTGCCAATATTCCCAGAATTAAAGCAGCGATGGTTTTCTTAAAATAATTCTGCCTTCTGGGAAACAGACGTTTTTCAGTATTAAATAAGACAAAATTGTTTTGTAGCCGCTGTTTTACTGTATATAAACCTATGTTAAGATACTTTTTAAATTAAATGTCAAATCCAGATTGACATAGGAAACACAGCAGTCCTTGATATTTGATGAGAAGCTGTCAACTTGCCTCTCCCTGTCAAATTGCCAGCTGCATCCTAAGACTAGTTTAGTAAGTGATTATGGCTAGCAGGGCTCCATATTCTATATGTGTGTGCGTGTGTGTGTGAGTGTGTGTGTGTGTGTGTGTGTGTGTGGTCAGAGTGGTGTGAGACAAGCTCTTTATTATCTGGAAATTGAATTTCATTCCCTTAATTCTTAAGATTATTTTAGGAACATTTCTTATAGGTGAATCAATAATTCAGAAATACCATTCAGAGTTAGGCATGAAAAAGCAAGCTGAATTCCTTCTTTGAAGTAATTTCCATGAAAAATTGAATCTTCGAACCTTCGGCTATAGTTTTAAGGGAAGTTGTATTCTGTTATTTGCTACAGCAATAGTCTATCTTAGTATTTCTTAGTCTTTCATTTCATTTCATTTTTACTAAATGCCTCTGCTAGATAAATGTGTGTATCTATGTGTGTAGATGTGGATGTGGGTGTGTGTGTAGCCAGAACACAAAATAAAATTGGTAGTCACAATGTTTTATCTTCTTTAAAATATTTTTTCAAAAATTTATTTATTTTTGAGAGAGAGAGAAAGACAGCATGCAAGCAGAGGAGGGGCAGAGAAAGGGAGAGACAGAATCTGAAGCAGACTCTGCGCTGTCAGCACAGAGCCCAAGGTGAAGCATGGACCCAAGATCTGTGAGATCATGACAGGAGCCGAAGTCAGACGCTCAAAGGACTGAGCTACCCAGGTGCCCCACGTTGGATGCTTTACATTTTTAAACACAAACACACCCACCTCATTCTAAGTGGTCATGTACTTCTCAGGAAATTATATGATAATTAATATTTCCGAAAACGAAGGCAAAGCCTAAATGTTTGAAGCTCTTTACCTCACCCCTAATTAAAACAAAACTTAAAAAAAGCAAGATACAATATTTATTTATTCCCAACATGGGAGCCCAAAGAGACAGAGACTTCTTCCTTAATTTCTAAAAGCTTTGAGCGCTCCTCCTCTGGACCTCTGACATTTAACAAGTTGCTCAAAGATGAAACAGGGAGTATGCAATGGACTCACCAAGGTAGCCCAGCTAAAGTGCTGTTGGCACCTGGTGGTGGCAGCAGCCCTGTCAGGCAGCAGTGACAGTCCCCTGCAGTGCCAGCTGCCCACGGCGACTCTGTACCCTGACTCCTCTTTGCACCGTGTCCTTGAGTGCAGGTGGTAAAGCCTAGAATTCTTATCCATTTCCTCATTGTCTTCCTGCCCTCCAGACATCATGAGTTAATCACTTCATTCTGCATCAAAAGTTTTCTTTTTCACCTAAACTAGCTATTCTGTCTGTTGCTTGGAATTAAAGAACCTTGACTCAAAGAAACTTTGTAAAGCTATGCTCATGGATGCATGCTAACTTCACATTTTTTAATCCTTCTGCTAAGTTGAAGCTTTAATCATCATGCAGTTTTCATAGAGATAGCCAGTATTACCTGTTTCCTTAAAGTTTCTTTTGTCTGGTGTAAATATGGCTACACCTGTTTTTGTGCAGAGTTTATGTATAAATATAAATTTATGCACACACCTCTGTGTGTGTGTTGTATGTGTGTGCGTGTGTGCTTGGATTTCAACCTTTTTCATTCTTTATATTTTACGTGTGCTCCTTTTAAACAGTATAAAGATGAGTATATTCTAGTCTGATACTCTTTATTGTTTGCTGGCAGATTTACACCATTTAGATTTAAGCTGAATACTGAAAATTTAATTTTTTTATTTATAGTCCTGTTTTATGTTTTCTGTTGGTCTCATTTAATATTTATTTTTTATCCTTCCTTTTGAGTATTTGAATATGTTGTAATTTATCTTGCACTTTTCCTTTTGAGTAAAACATTGCCTTAACAATTCTGTAACAAAATTCCACTGGTAATGAACACTCTGAAAACCTCTTTATATATACGCACTCTTAGTATTTTTGGAGCCCAGTGCAGGAGTACACTTGGAGACTCCTGGTCCTTCTCTGCCCTCCTACATTTCTGACCGCCTGGGCTCCTGGGCACCTGAGTGTAGACACCTTGTCCACATGACTGTTCAAAACCCCATCTCTTCAAAGAGCCATCCATTGGCTACTCCTGAAGCCTGGGAGTGCGATAAGAGTTACAGTGCTGTTTTTGTTCAGCCAGTGGCAGATAAGCCTGGGGATGTGCACAGGCTGCAAAGTAATTTAAAACTATTGTAGCACAGAATTCTGGTGTTCTAGATCCAAGAGCATAATTTAGGATGAAAAAGGTCCTAGGCTATGATGGGCTTATCCCCAGTCCCCATAGATTCACAACCTTATCAGTTGGCATCATACTAAAGGAGGTCCAGTGGGGCACCAGGATGGCTCAGTCACTTAAATGTCAGACTTTGGCTCAAGTCATGATCTTACAGCTCCTGGGTTTTGAGCCCTGCATCAGGCTCTGTGCTGATAGCTCAGAGCCTGGAGCCTGCTTTGTATTCTGTGTTTCCCTCTCTCTCTCTGCCCCTCTCCCACTCGTGCTCTGTCTCTGTCTCTCAAAAAAAATTAAAAAATAAATAAAAATTTTAAAAATAAAAAAAGGAGGCCCAGAAAAGAAACCTTAAAGCCAAGGGATCAGGGAAGATGTCACTGTTTCCTATGAGTCGTCTGAGAGTGGTACTATTTCTACATGAAAAATATTCTTATGGATTAGACTCCTAGCTTGACAGTTTCTGTCATTACAGAGATTTGTGTTCCATCACCATCAGTGTGGAGAATCAATTCTTCTCAGACTGTCCATTTTCTGTTCTTAATTTCTCTTTTTGTGCTAACAATTTTTAAGGCCCTCTCTCGGCATTTAATTTTCTAAAGTGACACTATGATTTGACGAAGCGTGCCTGTGTGTATCTGTGTGTGTTTTAATTGTTTGAAATTTCTTAGGCTTGTTGGATGTGAAGATTGGTGTTGTTTGGCAATTCTGGAAACTTTCCAGCCTTTACCTTTTAAAATATGCTCTCTGTTCTTGTGCCTCTTTCTGGAATTCCAGTTAAATGCACATTAAACCTTCTCATTATCGTCTTTATGTTCTATGTCACCCTGTGTTATTTTGGCATAATTTTGTTGACATCTCTTCCAACTTTGTATGTTTCTAATTTGTTGTCCAACGTTTTCATTGGGTTTTATATTTTCCTCATTATATATGTATGTTTTTTCTTCAACTTCTGTTTTCTATCCAAATCAGCTACATCACATTCTGTAGTTTTCTGTTGCCTAAAAATTTGTTTACACTTGTGTTATTTCTTTTAACATACTAATCATAATTTTTAAATCTCTGGTACTTAGTACAAAAAATCTGTTAACATTGGCATATAAAAAGTCTTTTACATAGTGTACCATATGTTCATGATGCTTTGCTTTCTTGTGTGTTTAATTATTATTTGATTTATTGTGAGATGAGTATTTCTTTGTAAAATAATTTTTGGCAATGATTTAAACAATTTTCTGGAAAACTGAATGAAAGTTCTTTTTGTTAAATAATGTAGCCAATTTAATGTCTCCAACTCTTATCTCAGACTCTGCATTTTGTTGGATCCACATATAAGAAAGTTCCCAGGAATAGATCCTGTTATTTTCATTGATTTACTTAAGCTTTTGCCTTAGTAAGGACACCGTTTGTCCATTCCTAGAAATGCTGCTCAGTGTTTTTAAGGATTCTTTCATAAGTACTTCCACATTTTTTCTTGACGAATCCATCCACAAATACTTCATAAACCTTTGAATGCTTTCCATCTACATGTTCATTTTTGAAATTTCAACCTATCTGACTTCAATTATCATCCATATAAGGATGGCTTTACAAAGCATATGTATCGCTATCTGAGCTCTTTCTCTTCATTTCAAGTCCGGTGTATTTTGGTAGTATTGGTACTCTCTGCTTTGATATTTTTGTTGTTTCAAGAACATCTCAATTTAAAAAAAAATCTAAAAACTCAGTTGATGTTAGCTTACAAACTGACTTCTTCCCTGTATTTTGTCTCAGAAATCAGTATCTCCAGTGGCTAATTACCCAAGCCGAAGAGTCAAAAGAAGATATTGACAAGAATTTAATCTTAGATCAGTATAAATTTCTTAATATAATATTAAAAGTCTTCCTTTCCTCCCTCATCTTTGCTCTATGTTCTAACAATACTATTAGTGCTCAAGACCTTCTTATGATCTCACAATTCTGAGCCTTTCTGTGTGCTCTTCTCTGTCTGGAAACTTTGCACTGCATTCTGCCTAACTTCCGCCTTTTCTAAAGTTTTCCTTATAGTCATTAGCCCTTTGATATTCTTCCTTAAGCTAGTAAGATGAGGCTAGTATGTCTTAGCAAGATAACCCACCACGTTACATTGCTGGTCATCGAGTATTAGACCTACTCACGAACTCATCTCTTTCAGTGAGGGACTGTGTTTCCTAACTCTTTCCTGCAGGCCTGAGCATGGTGTTGGCCGCGGTAGGCATTCAGTTGACATTCGTTGAATTGAGAGTGAATTACACTTTTGTATCAAGTATATGCATAATATATATCAATATAATCAATAAAATATAGACTTACGTGTCATCCTAACAGGTCATCATTATGTATGCTGTGGAATTTAAGGTATATAATGAAGCATAAGATCTTGGTACTCAAGTGGTTATAGTTTAATTGGCGATAAATTCACTAAACCCATTATGAATGTAAGTAGACAAAGATAATGAACAATAAGCTGTTTACTCCTCTCAAATACATATTACATGGAAAAATTCAAATAGAACATCATTGGAACATTTATTCTAATAATTCCTTGAAATTTTATCATGCCTCTCTTCTGCTAACCCCTAATGAAGCCCAATTTCTTGCCTCTCAATAATACCACTTCCAAGATAAATAAGAGCATCCTTATCCAATTTGGAAAATAAACAAGATTTTGCAAATAAACGCATTCAATTCCACAAACATTTTTAATTTCCTTCACATGCTTACAGTTGAGTGAGGGAGAGAGTGATCAAAATATGTAATTTAAAGCAGCATAGTAATTGCAATGACACTCCTAATCAGAATGTAACAGTATGAAATCATCAGAACTAGCTTGAAGAGCTATGAGGCTTTGACACATTTGATGTTATAATAATGTACAGAATCTGGTGAATAACACAAAACAAATCTAAATATAATTATTTTAAAAATGCCATTTAAATTTAGCTGGTTATTTTTTCTGATACATACAGTCATATAAATAATCTAACCTCTATTATATGTATTTCAGTTGATAAAACAGATTTTAAGAATGATAATGAAAATGGAGAATCTAAGTCTTAATTATTTGTGAATAATTTTGTCTCACAAATTTTCATACATAGATTAACTTGAGCAAAACTTCCATCCCTTACAGTCAGGAGTTTTTTTCTTCTGATATTTTAAAATAGTATACTGGGGTGGGGGGAGAGAAACTGAATAATGAGGAAATACTAATAACTTAAAGAATTTAAGGCTATTGTCATAATCACCAAGAAGATTAACTCTATAGTGTAGAAACTAAAGATAGATAGATTGATCTATCTTTATATCACAATACCAATGTTAATATTGAAACATTACTTTCTTACAAGTTTTCTAACATGGTAAAAGTATTTCTTGAGTAAAATGCATGGGAGTAACCAAAAAGAGTCCCCTGCCCCCCCCCCCCCCACCTTTATGTTTTATTGTTTAAAACTAGAACAGTAGGGGGCACCTGGGTGGTTCACTCCATTAAGCTTCCAACTTCAGCTCAGGTCATGATCTCATGGTTATTGGGTTCTAGCCCCGAATCAGGCCCTGTGCTGACAGCTCTCAGCCTGGAATCTGCTTTGGAATCTATCTCTCTCTAGCTCTCTGCCCCTCCTCCGCTCACACTCTGTCTTTCTGTCTCAAAAATAAACATTAAAATTTTTTTATAATTAAAAAAAACTAGAACAGTTGATTTAAAAAATTTCAGTCAATAATTAAATTGGTTTTTTTTTATGTAGAACATGCCCCAATACATGCCAACTGTTTTTCTTTTTAGAAATAATTTTAGAATAATTTAGAAGAAAACATTATTCGGCAACCAATTCAATATTTTTAAAAGGCATGGTAATGCCATTCTCTAAGCCTGCTTACAGGCAGTGGGAAGGCAAGTGTTTTTTGCTTTTTTTTTTCCCCTTCTTATAAACCTTGAAAACAGATGCGAATAAATAGCATTTCCCCAGGAAGCAAAATCAATCTCTGAGAACTTCACAGGATATGTGCGGCTGCCCAGCAGCACTGCACATTTAAAACGCTGCTCAGTG
This sequence comes from Helogale parvula, assembly GCA_004023845.1. NCBI lineage: Eukaryota > Metazoa > Chordata > Mammalia > Carnivora > Herpestidae > Helogale > Helogale parvula. The sequence continues at coordinate 1,616 of PJEM01017037.1, read as the reverse complement.
AGTTGGAGGTCATCCCGATAACACCACCCCCATGGAGAAGGAGTTGGCACTTCACTATAGATTTCCCTGCCAGAGCCTATTCCTGCTTGACACTTTCATTTGACCCAGTCATGGCTTCTTTTCTCCAAGGTTTAAAGCCGAGATCAAGTATCTCTCTTTAATAATGTCACACATTCCAAAGAGTGACTCCGATGCGGGGACTACTGAAGGGCTTAGTTATTCACATAAGGACCATCATGCAGGGAGATAATAAGTGGTGTAGCATCAGAGATGCTGCCATCAGGGCACCAAGGATTAATTCAAACAGCTGTCAGAGAATTTCGAAGGAAGTTTGAAGTGAATGTACATGATTATATTTCTGATTTACAAATATTCTCATGATGTCAACTATTTTCACACACTTACACATGAAAACCCCAGATATGCGTATAATTGGTAAATTAGACATGTTCTTAGAGTTTTTCAAAATGGCTTTCCTGTGATGTAGCACACTAGATTGTCTTGAGTACGATATATTTTGCTGGGCTGGTTATTTTCTCCAGACCTCACCAACCACATCCTTCTCACGAGAATTTCGTCGGTGACTTAACTCCAGCAAGTCTGGCTTCAGCAGTTGTTGACTCCTTTCGGTTTGCCCTCCTCTCTCTAGTGTCTTGTCACCCACACTCTACCAAGTTGGTTCTGGCTGTTCTTTCCTCTACCATTCCCATTTTGCTTCAGTCAGCACATGATATTCCCCTGGAGCAAAACTTGGTGCCATTTCCACCAGTACCCTTCCCCTCAGTCCACTGAGTTCGTCTGCACATATGAGGAGCTCTGCCATCCACGACCCTCAGCACCATCCCTCTGGTCTGCGCTGAAGCTGAAGACTCCTATGGTAGCAATCCTGAGCTTACTGACTTTATTCTTCTGAACAACTAGTTCAAGACTGTGCTAAAGTCATGATATATGTTATATGCCCTCAGAGTCTCTTACCTCTGCATTGCTCTTGGAGCCCTTTCAGGGACGATGCACACTGCACTATTGGATTTATCTTTCCAATGTCACTTGACACCCTGCTTGTCTAGACAGCTTCTGAATATTGCCCGCTGGCCTATTCTCTAGCTGTATGTTTCACCTGACTACATACAGTCTGTCACTGGGAATGTTATTTATCATTATATCTTCACTGCTTACCACCAAGTCTGGAAAATGCCCAACAAATGAGATACGGTCGTGGTTACTGAAACTCACGTTTCTTCTAAAGAAAACAGAGTAGAAGTTTAGGCTTTAGAAGTTTAGGTTAATAGAACAGTTCTTCAGTTATACAGAACTCTGTTATCACCAAAGTTAGAGCAAGTTCAAGTAACAGCCATGTGGTTTTACTTGGAATGTTTCATGTAACACGTATGTACTGTAACTGATTACCTAAGGGAACTTCCCAGAGGTTCACTGAAGCCCTCCCTTGCTGGCTTTTTTCTTGTTATATTTTAGATCTCTTTCTCTACACACCAAATGATTTTATCAGAGTAGTTATATAAATTTTAAGCTCAGGGATTCACAAAATATATATTGTTTTATTTCATACTAATATATATGTATGTGATAGAGTATGACTAATAAGCTATTTTCAAATG
>PJEM01017036.1:0-23466 GCA_004023845.1 Helogale parvula | reverse complement strand
TGTCCTATGTAAGTTGTGTAATTACAAAGTTAAGGGGAGCCTGGGTGGCTCAGTTGGTTAAGTGTCCACTCTTGGTTTCCGCTCAGGTTGTGATCTCATGGTTTGTGAGTTCGAGCCCCACATGGGGCTCTGAGCTGATGATGCAGAGCCTGCTGGAGATTCTCTCTTTTTCCCTCTCTCTCTGCACCTCCCCTGCTCATGCTTCCTCTCTCTCTCTCTCTCAAAAAAAAAAAATTTAAAAATTTAATTAAAAAATCACTAAAAAATTTTAAAATCTACGGAAAAAATGATCCAGTAACCCAATCCAGAATCTGGCCCAGGATAAGCTGCTCTTCTCGGGGGCCTGTGGTTAGTGGAAAGCACAGCGTCTCTTGGAGGGCACTTCTCCGGGGCTCGGAGCGGCTCTCCTCTGACCCTGGGGACTGCCGTCCACCCTTCCTGCCATCCCTGCCGTGAGTCCCCTCCCCCGGCACGCCGTGTCCCTTCTGCAGCGGGAAGATCACTCTGTCCCACACGGAAGGCACAGATGCTCCCAAGCGGTGCTGAGCTCCTGGCTGGCACCTGCCATCCATCACTGCCTTCCGCCCCAGCCCTGGCCTCCCCCAGCCTCCAGAGCTTCTGGCCCTCCTGTCACCGAAACACCGTGTTGTGCTGTCCTGAGCAGTTTTTATGGGGCACCGGAGTAATGAGGAGGGAAACAGAATCATGGGGGCTGGCTTTTCACAAGGCCCCACGCATGGCTGCGCAGCCTCGGGCCAGCCGCCCGAAACCTCCCTGCCGAGTGTGCCTTTTACGAAACGGGGTGATGCCGGCGAAATACCCTGTGCAACGGCCCGCACACTACAGGCGCTTATTAAGGATTTCCCCTTTCTCTTCCCCTCATGCTAGCCCTGGCTGTGAATCCCTCCATGGCTGTGTGACTTTAGGCAAACCACTTAACCTCTCTGAGCTGTTCCAGTCAAATGTTAATGATAATGCGAACCCCAGAGGGTTTGTTCATTAGTTTAGCAAGTGTTAATGGAAGACTTTTTATAGGTCATGCACTTGGCCAAGGACTGAGGATACAAGGCTGAACAGGACAGAGTCTGTGGTCTTATGTTGATGATCGTCTATTGGGAAAGACGGTGCTGGTGATTGTCGTGAGAAGCAGTAAGATTCCTGGCACCTAGTAGGTGCTTAAGGGAGGCGGCCTCCCATCACCCACAGCCCCAGCCATGGCGGAGCTTCTGCACTTGTCACTGGTGCCCGAGTACAAAGCCAATGGTCACCATCCTGGTCCTGGCCCATCACTGCCCAGGGAATCTTCTGTATTGCCCTAGGTGACCTTTTGGAAGATGTGGCTTCTCCCCTGGGCCAGAGCACTGTGGCTCTGAGCAGCCAAGATCTTAAACCTTCATCCTCAGCCTTTGCTGTGGGCTGTCTGGTTTCTCGTGGGACAGTCCCTTCATTCTCTAGAAACTTCCCCCTTCTTTGCTTATGCAGAGTATGGAGAGGTCCCCAGGGACCCCTCTTCCTTGTCTGCGGAGTAATAATGTTCCATTGAGCATTGTGACATGCTAGGGAACTTAACGTTCATTATCTCTAATCTCACAGCCACCCTGGGTGATATCATAATTCTCTTTTTACAGAGGAGGAAATGGAAGCTCAGAAAGGTTGAGTAAACTATTCGTGGTCACACAGCTGGTTAGTGGCTGGAATGAACTCAAATCCAGTCACTCTCTGCCATTCTGAGCACTATTAGGAAAAACATGATTGAATCAGAGTTGGAGAGAGGGGTCGGGACATGGGAGAGAAGTCTAGAGGTTGGGTAGGAAGTGCGGAGGTGGGATCCTGGCATTCATGTCCTCTGCCCCTTTGGGAAGGTATCTTCATGCCCAAGGAGAGACAGAAGGGGATGGAGAGGAGAACAGGTGAGACATTCTTTAAACATTTTGGTCCCAAGACAGTAACTGAACAGTTGCAAAGGTTGTACACTGCACAACTCTAGAGGGCATCATTCACACTAGTCTGTGAGAATGGCACCCCGTAGGGATATGTGGTCCACATCTATGTTATAGGATGACTTCTCGGCAGTCCTGGTTATGACGCCATGGGGGCAGAGAGAGAGTCTTTCTCACCCTGTAAGGGCCCTGGGCTCCTGCAGAAGAGAGAGATCAGAGAGGGTCAGCTCATAGCAGCCTATGAGCATCTCAGGAAGAGTGAGGTAGAGGTGTGAGCCTTTTTGTCCCAGCAAGGTGTCTTGGGTCTCTCCTTCTCCACAGACACCTCTTTATAAGCACCTGGTGGTCTCACCCTCTGCTGCCCAGAGGCTGAAGTCCCCACACGTCCGACCCTCCCTCCCCGCAGGGACACAAGCTTTCTGGGCCTTGTCCCCAGCCAGCAGGATCTCTCCCCACAAGCTCTCCACAGCTTCGGAGTCTACCTCCTCTTTGCCCCAGGCTGGCCTCAGGGGGTCTAACCTGCCCTTTTCCCTCCTGAAACCCGTCCTGGGAGTAGGGAGGCTGGGACAGGTTGAGGGAGGGACCCACGTGTCAGCCCAGCCATTCATCTGCCTCCAATGGACTCAGATCTAAGAGTTCACCTCTTTAAAATGCAGGGGAGGCTTCGAGGCACTGGGCTGTCTCTGTGCGCAGAGTGGCCTCACCCACCCGTCCCCTGCTGTGTAAATCCCCGGGCCCCTCCCCTCCCTGTCAGGGACTGATTTCAGCCCACAATGGCGATGCTTTATTACAGCACACTTCCTGCTGTGAGTAAATAAGTTTGTCTCCTTTATATTCCCTGGGCAATTAGGAGAATGAAAGACTGAGCTTTGGATTAGCATTTATTTCCTCCAAACGTTTATATGAGGCCATTTTCCCACTGACAAATTGTGGGGCAAATTGTTCTCGAGAAAGTCTGTCTGCGGCAAAGGTGCTATGATTAAACGGCTGGTGTAAATTTGGGGCCATAAATCCTTTCCCCGGGTTAACGGGATTTATTTGCAGCAACTGCCATTATGGGCTCAAAGAAATCATAATAAACGAGGTTGATTTTGCACCTGTTTCAAGGTAATTAATATGCACACTAAAGGGAAAAGAGATTATTTTTACAAACTGCCTGGTTTGTGGCTCAAAATCTGTAGTCGTTCTGGGGTCCGACCTCTGGGTCAGCAGACAGTCTCTTTCAGGACTGACGGCTGGAGCTCCGAGGAAGGGGTGGTCTGGGATCTGACCCACCGCTCTTGTGTTGCTGGTAAGTGAGCCCAAGGAGTGGGGGGTTGTCCGAAGGCCCGGGGCAAGAGCAGAACATCTACGAAATTCGAGTGTGGAGTGCTGGACCTGGCTCAGTGATTGCAAGTGACAACCCCACGGCGACGGATCTCCGAGGGCCCTAGGGATGGGGATGGAGACTCAGATCCAGCGGGTCTCTCTCTCTCTCTCTCTCTCTCTGTCTCCTCTGTTCCTCTTTGCTCCCTCAGAGCCGGCCCTGCTCAGAGGCCCCTCTGAAGGAATCCAGAGTTCATGTACATGGAAGTACACCAGGCAAGCCCCCCTTGCTCTCCCCATGGTGTCCCCCATGCAGGAATGAGCATCTGGTAGACTTTCTAGACTCTGCCTCAACCCACCCTGGTCGGAAGGGGTCTGTGGACGTTCAGGGGCCGTGTCCACCCCGCACTGACCTCCTCCGGACACCACTGCCTCCCCTGTCCCCATGCCCTGCCTTCTGCTCCCAGATCTCGTCTGGCTCTCAGCCCAGGCCTGCTCTGACCCCTCCTCCGGGACTCTGAGCCTACACCCCGCCACGGCCTGCAGTGTTGCTCCCGACAGACTCACCCCAAATCCTGGGATCTGAGCCCCTCCCGGGTTGGGGGAGCACTTCCTTGGAGGGGTGTTTGGGCTCCTGACTTCTGGCTGGGAACAGGGGTGGCTCTGATCACCTCTGCCTGTGCAGGTCCCGTCGGGTCCCCATCTCTCCTCCCACCTCTTAGGGAACTCTCTGGACTCCCAAGGGACAAGGCTTGGAGTGATCTGTCCAAATGCAGATGTGATGGTGGCGTTTTCCAGAAGGGCAGCCAACGTGCAGTAGATTTGGGGCTGGGTCCCAGCTGTGCGGTCCTGGCGAAGCCCTCTCACCTCTCTGACCCTTGGTCTCCTCCTCTGGGAAGTGTGACAGCAGTGTCCAGCTTGCTTCTTGTCCCTCCCACCTCCAACGTATAAATAAGATGGATTTTGTTACTGTGCCTGGGAAGGTGGTGAAGGGAAAGACGAGCCAGTGGAATTAGGGGGAGGGTTTGCTGACCCTCGAATTCGTACCGGAAAGGCAGAATAACTGGCTATCTTGAGCTCAGCCCTACCTTCCAGGAGCCCCTTGGAAAGTCTGGAGAGTGGCTTGCACAGCCTGGGGCAGCAAGAGACACCTCGCAGAAGGAAGGACACCGGGGATGGGACTTCACGGGTGAATAGGAGTTCTTCAAGCAGAACCTAGGAGGAGGGACATGTTTCTCAGGCAGAGAGAGCTCCATGTACAGTGGAGGAAAGAGCCAGCCGTGTGTGCAGGGGTGACGGGCAGATGGGGTGAGGCCCTGAGGGGGTGCTGTTTTGAAGCTCAGGGCAGAAACTCAGATGGGAGAAAATCTCCAGTGAAATCTTTTCTTCAGATCAATGAGATTTGACCCTAGTCTCTACCCTATGCCCCCCTGAACTGGCAGGAAATTCCATTGCAGTCAGAGCCCAGGCCCTGCCACAGCTGGGGTTTTTCCAGAGGAATGGAGCAGTTCCTCAGATCTGCTCTCTGTGTGGCCACCTCAGCAGACATCCTCCTGGTCTGGTGACTCCCTCCCACTGGGGATTCCCACCCATGTCCAAGGGCACGGGGCCTGGGGTTGCTTAGTGAATGACATGGCTGTCCCCTTGGTTGTCTGTGGAGGATAGCCGCTGTGAGGAGTCTTCACCCCCCACTCCGCCCCCCTCCTCCTCGCAGCCTGGGAGGAAACTCCCTCTTCTCCCCAGGCTAAGGTCCCGGCTCCAATGGCTCTGAGCTTGTAAAAGCCAGGGCGACAATGGGCAGGGACTGTTTTTTCATTCTACAGAAGCCCAGGATCAGGGACATATAAAAAGCCTCTGGATACAGGCTCAAAATGCACAGAAAGAAAAGAAGGAAGGAAGGAAGGGAGGGAGGGAGGAAGGAAGGGAGGGAGGAAGGGAGGGAGGAAGGGAGGGAGGAAGGAGGGAAAGAAATCAAGAAGGAAAGAAAGAGAGAGAAAAGAGGGATCATGCACAAAAATTAATTTCTCAAGTACGGGTCGGGCCAGCAGATGATGCAGGAGAGAGTGGAGGACAGGGCTGGTCGTGGTCACTGGGAGGGTGTGACCCAGGGAGAGGGGCCATGTGGAGAGGGCTGGGACCCAGCTGTGAGGTGGGAGGAGGTCCCCAGGGGCCGCGGTAGTCTCCAAGGGCTCCCGAGACACTTTTGTCTTGCGGACAAAGGCAAAGCCAGGTGTTTGAGAGGAAACTCTTCACCCTAAGTCCCCAGTCCCCCGTCCTCTTTTTGGCATTTGGCATCAGAGGGTTTGCTGATGTGTGTCTGCCACGTGTGCTGTCTCTCACCTGCTATAACCGGCTCCCGGGGCTGCTGTAAAGAAGGACCTGGAGGGACCGGCTTCAATCACAAGAACGTGCTTTCTCTCAGTGAGTCTAAAATCGGGGTGTTGGTAGGGTCGATTCCTTCGGAGGCTGTGAGGGAGGGGTCTCTCTCCTCGGTGTGTGAACAGCCTCCTCTGGCTGTGTGTGCTCACGCGGCCTCCCCTGTGTGCCCGTCTGGGTCCAGAGTCCCTCTTCCCATGAAGACACTGTCGTATTGGATCAGGACGGACCCTAGTGGCCTCATTTGAACTTGACTACCTCTGTAAGGACCCAGTTTCCAAACAACGTCACATTCTGAGATGCTGAGGCCTAAGCTTCAACACAGGAATTTGGAGAAGGGGGGATGAGGAGCACCATTTAACCCATGACACCTTCAGACAAGCCCAAAAAATGGCAACCATAGTTATTATTTTACAAATGAGGAATTGGAGGTCGAGAGAGGCCATGTCACTGTTCTGGGTTACAGAGCCAGCAAAGGGGCAGATGAGCCTTAAACTCCGCCGTGAGCGGCGCTGCAGCGGGTCCTGGGGACCCCGTGAGGGCAGAGAGCTGGACTCCTGGGGGCTGGAAGGAGGCAGGAAGGAGAGCGAAGAAATTTCCATTCCGAGAGCCACTTTGCTGGCCTTCTGTCTCTCCGGCAACGTGCTCGCTCTGATTACTCAGGCTAGGTAGATTTTTTCATGGCTGAGCTGAGATCAAAAAGTAATTTTTCTTTTTGCAACAGCCAATTAGAAATTCATTTATTTTCACATTATGGACATTTGGCAAAAATTTCTTTGGCAATTTAGTTCCATTTATATAGTCTGCATAAAGGGAGACAGTGAGGCTGGGGAAAAAAAAAAGGCAAGGCCCCGGGCAAAAATTAAATGCAGAATCATGTATTAGAAATGAGATGTATTTACTATTGTTTTTGAAAATTAATGGTGCATTTTTAGCTTTTATAATGTAATTTAATGATGCAATTCATCTAATAAAAAAAAAGAATGCATTTTAACTCAGTCACACAGACCTACTAGGACACAGCACTGAACACCTTTTTCATGGAAAGAGTTCTGCACGGAATGCTTGGGGCTTTTCTTTTTCTCTGAGAGACAAAAAAAGAAAAGCGGTCTCTGTGCATGTATGTGTGTGTGTGTATGTGTGTGTGTGTGTGCGCGTGCGTTCTCCCATCTGGCGTATCAGCAGGAATTCCAATAAAAAGGACATCTTTCTTTTTCCGTGTTGGTGTCTGTTATGTTCACACAGTGCAGATGCCGCTGTTGATTTTGGGGTCTTTGAGGGTGTTGGCCGCTCCAGCCTGCTAAATCAGCCCCGGTGCTGAGATCCTGGTGGGTGGTATGGAGGAGGTGGCCGTGGGGCCCGGTGGGGCTCCATCCTTCCTGAGTTTTGAGTGGAGGTGGACAGAGTATGACCTGGGCGTCCATCCTGAAGGGTTGACCACACTTGTGAGTTTGGGGTCCTGTTGGCTTCCTGGCTCCAACACATTGCTCTCAAGTTCATGTCAAAGAACCTGATTTCCACCTTGTCGTGGGTCCCATTTGGGCCTGAGGCAGTGGAGGCCCATCCTGTGCTGCATGGGGTGTCTGGGTGACGGTCAGGGCAGGCAGGGAGGAGGGATGACAGAGCGGGCGGACACTGACCTTCCTGTGCCGTAGACTTTCACCCGAGGACCTTTGCCTGGCGGGCTGACGGGTGGATCCTGGGCTAAAGGCATGATGTGGAGCATCGGATTTAACCCTCGCTCCAATGCAGCGAGGAGGCAGGTCTCCCCATTTTAAAGGAGAAGACACACTGGCCCAGAGAGGTTAGGGAGATTTCTCAAGTTCACCCAGCTAGTAAGTGGCATGGCAGGGACCAAACTGGGGCTGTCTCACTTCAGAGCACTTGTTCTTAGCCATGTGACTGTATGCAGTGAAGGGATGAATGAATGAAAGCATGAAGGCATGATCCGAAGGATGGATGACTTTTCCCAAGGCTACAACTAAGGAGCTGGGATTTGAGCTCAGGTTCTCTGATTCCCACTTGAGAACTTCTTTCCTTCACCCCCTTCACCCTTAGGAGGGAGGAGGGGTATGGAGAGAAAAAGGGGTTTGGGGGCTCATTGTGATCGTGGGGTGGGGTGAAGGCTGTTAGTGTAGAGGAGGTCCAGGTGTCCTCTGGATGCTGGGGTCCCTGGGGACGTGACCAGGGATGGGGTACAGCGTTGTCCCAAGGGGTCAAGCAAGGGTCCAGGTCATTTTTATTTGCCAGTTCCACCATTATTTATTGGGCATTTACCTGTGCCCGGAGCTCACCTGACCTCTTTGAGCTCCAGTTCTGTAAAATGAAGCTAAACCATCAAAGTGTCATTCAACAGGATGCACACACTGTTGGCGTTATGAGCGGGACAGTCCATTTGATTCCTCTGCCTGGGGGGACGCGTTCCCACCCTTCCATGCCGGCAGTGTCCCCCGGTCACAGGGAGACCCCAAATGCCCCCCGACACTCCCTTCAGTTGCAAATAGCAGATTAATGGAGATGCTGGAGGAGCAGATGAGGTAATCTGTGCGAAGCTTGGCACACAGTAGGTTTTCACATTTTCCTTCACATCTCCCCCACACCCCTCGCTCCTCCTCCCTGTTCCAGTCGCACCAAGGCCATCTCAAGCACTGGACTCTGCTGCTGTCTGGTCCGGGCTATCAGCTCTCTCCTCCTGCCCGCCCTCGCCGTCCCCTGCCATTGCCCACCCGGCCCACATCTGGCTGCAGCCACCGGCCCTGACGCTCTGCTGCTGCACCAGCTGCCCCAGTGCTGAGGCCTGAACTTGGGGCTTGCCTGCCTGCTGCAGCCTTGGCCAGAGGGAGAGGGATGCCTCCCTTTCTAGAAGGGCGGCTCGTCCATGCCTACCCCTGTGTGGTGCCAACTCCCAGAATTGGCACCTGGCACTCCGGGGCTGCCTAGAGAAGTTGCTGGGTGATGACCATGGTAGATAGGCCTCTGCATTTTTCTAGAATTGCGCCATCCAATAGGGTAGCCATTGGCTACACGTGGCTACTGGGCACTTAACATGGGGACTGAAGCGTGTTGGTGGTATATGGTCGCCGCCAGATTTCACAGACTCTGCCCCTGAGTGCAGCGGTTGACTGTCACACCCCTTTAGTTTCCAGGATTGAACTGGGGCGGCTCCTCCCTGGACCAATGAGAAGCCCAGCATCAGTTATGTCAACTGAGCCTCCCTCCTCTCTGGGCCACGTCAATCTCCACACTCAGACCTCTCCTCCACCAAACTCCTAAAGTTGGGATTCTGACCACCTGCCCTTGCGCACTCAGAATCTGCTCACCTTCAAGGAGCAGAGAGGGCTTTGAGGGAGACACACGAGTCCCCCTTCCCTGGGCCCTGAGGGTTTCTGTGGTTTCACTCCCCGAGGCTCACCTGGAGACCTCGTGCTTCTTGAAGGTACCGCCCTCCCGATTTGGGGGTAAGGCTTCTTCTGTGGGACCTCAGGCACCTTAGGTATCATGCAAAATTCATTCTAGACCTCTCGCCCACCATGCCCTTCTTGGCTAAAGGTGCTGGGCAGGTGCGCGCTGTCTGACTCACCTTTGCACCCCTCCGCAGACCAGGTGCATGTCCGCCACCCAGCAGTATGGCTCAAAGCGAATTGAAGACATCAGCTCCACCAAGGTGTCTTTGCAAAGACCCTGCGTGGAGGTACCAGGCATGAAACGGATTCCGATAGCAGCCTGGAGCTTGAGCCGGGAAGAGCTGGTAACAGGATTTCCTACTTCTCAGGGTGGGGCCGCCACGTCTGACACATGCCGAGTCACCTGGTAATGACTCGCGAGGGCTGAGCCCTCATGGGGCTCTGTGCTGCACGCCTTATACACACCAGCTCGCTGAAGCCTCACGACAGCTCTGTTCCGTAAGGTCACCTTAGCCTCACTTTGCAGGTAAGGAATTGAGTTCCAAAGAGGTTAGGAGAATGGCCCATGGTCACACTAAGCAAGAGGTGAAACTAGTATTGGTCCCCAGGCTTTGTGACCCTAGAGCCCAGGTTCTCAACAGCATGACAACTCTGCTTCTCACAACCACATGTACGGACCCAAGGGCATGTGCAGACACAAAGACACACATATGAACAAGCACAGAAAAACAGATTCACACGGATACGTGGACAGACATACGACCCACCCACACTTACATGGCTACGCGGATGGGAAGATACATGTACACGCACACACACAGCTCTCTACCTGTGTATTTCCTCAGTCTCACGCCTGCGTGTGCTCCTGCAACTATACGGACACATCCATGAATATCCATGTGGCTACTCAGGTGTAAGGGTTTCTCTCCACACTCCCCACATATACCTACCCACACACCACCTCCGTAGCTACATACGTGCCCACACGCATACCTAACATCCGCCCACAACTGTACCTGTAGACACACCAAATGTACTCATAGCTAGCACGCATGCACTCATGGCGCACGCAGTCGCACATGGGCGTGCCCGCCCATCTGCAGAGTTGGAAGTCCCCCACCACCACATACAGAGATGTACGTGTGCCCCGCTAGACGCTCTCACTTATGCCCACAGAGGAACACACACACACGCACACACACGCACACATTTTGATATGCTTATAACGGCACCTGTCCTGGGTGGGTGTACAGAAGCCCCGCTCCCCAGGCACACAAGTCACCGACACTCACTCAAGCACGGTGATCCGATTTAAACTGAAAAGGAAAACCTGAGTTGAAAATTAGAGGGGGGAGAAAAAAGTCCTTCAGAAAGTATAAAGCTAATAAGCTGGAAGTGGTGAGCCTGCTGCCCTCACGATATCAATAACTCAGTATTGGGTTTCCAAAAAGACATCACATAATTTTTCAATGAGAAATCCCTGAGCCCTGGAGACGCTGTTATGGTGTGAATTACAATGCACACGGCTTGTCAGCCGCCCCCGTCAGCACTTTCTCGGACGCCTTCACGGGCGGGAAATGCTGCGGCTGCAGCACGGATGGTTATTATTGTTATTATTTCTTTCTTTTGGAGGCTCAAATTAAGAACCGGGAAGCCAGCGGGTCTTTCCTCCGCTGTCCCCTCCTCCCATTGTACCCAAATGGAGAAGTTTCTCACCCAATGTTTTCTTGAGGGGCTTCTGAGCTCTCTGCATCGCCTCCCCTGTCTCCCCTGTCCCAGAGCCCTAATTCTGGGCAGGACTGGCCCTTGGGGCTTGGGAACCAGGGTCAGGATGTGGGGGTGGGGCCAGCCTACCGTTCAGAGTTCGGATGCTTGAGACACCCTTGGGGGCTGTGTGACTCATAAAACTTTTCTTGCGGGCGCCTGGGTGGCTCAGTTGGTTAAGCGTCTGACACTTGGTTTCCATTCAGGTCTTGATCTCACGGTCCGTGGGTTTGAGCCCCGTATCGGGACCTATGCTGACAGTGTAGAGCCTGCTTGGGATTCTCTCTCTCTCTGCCCATCCTGGACTTGCGCTGTCTCTGTCTCTCTCAAAATAAATAAACTTAAATTAAAAAAATAAAAATAAAACTGTGTTTTCTTGTTTCTATCACCCAGACTGGGGGTTTCATTTAACAGAGCCAACCTACTGGGCAGTGATTTCTCCTGAGGTTGCCTTTGGGGCAGAGTTTTAGTTTAGGGAGAAGAGTGGGTCGGGGAGGGGCAAGAAGGGCTGATCTGGGCGGAAGGTGTAGGCCATCTTTACGAGCACTGAGCATATTAGGAGGAACTGGTGGCTGCGGGGAAGTGGGTGAGTAGACAGAGCACCTGGGAGTAGGGAAAGGGGGCTGTGGGCACAGAGATGGAGCTGTTTCAGACTGGTAGTAGTAAGTGTCATCCTGCTTAACCCTCGTGTGTATCTTCTATTCGACATGAGGAGAAGATGCCCCAGTTGCAGAACGGGAGCCTCATGGAGCCTTAGTCATCAGCAAAGCCAACTTGCTGACCACAGACCTGTGAGTATTGTTATGTGCCACAAAAATATGGGGCTGTTTGTTACACTGCATTGATTCAGTAGAAATTTGACTGACACAGGGGCCTCTCCATTGTATTTCCATGACCCCCTGGATTCAGTCCACTGTAGCACTTGTCATGGTAGCTTGGGGTCTAACCAATATGACGCTTAGGGGTGAAGGGTGAGACCCTTCCAGTGTCTGGGTTCAAATACTGGCTCTTCTGTTTGCTGACTGTGATGTCTTGGGTAAGTCATTTAACCTTATTTGCCTCAATATCTATTTCATAAGGTTAGTCCCTCGTTCCTCCACACTTCACTCAGGTGGTGATCAGGGTGACCTGGTCTCCTGGCCTGAGAATCAGGAGAAGCCCACTCCTTCCATAGCAGCCAGCCTAGCCTGTCCACCAGGGGGACAACTGCACATGCCTTTTTGTGCCTCCAGGCCATTGCCAATGTTGTTTCCTCTTCCTAGAACCCCCCGTTTTCTCGGACATGTTTCTACGGAACCCTCGGGGCTAGACTCAGGGGACACCTCCTTTCCTCAAGCAGCCTGAAGCTGGTGCCAGGTCCTCAAACACCGCTCTGCCACTCCTGGGCCATGCTGTGGTGTGGTTACTCGGTCATTGTTTTCAGCCCCGTGGGGCTTGGGATGACCAGTTGGCCCTTCTGGTAGCTCTCTACGGTTTTTTAGCAGGAGACACAGAATCCTATGTCCTCTGTCTCTTCCTCCCATTCTTAGATTTGACGTGTTGCTCCTTAAGGGAAGATGCACGGATTCTTCCTGCTGAGTTAGCCAGTGCACAAGCACATGCCTGTAACAGCACAGGGCTTTCCGGGATGTGTGTACTGGACAGAGGTAGGTGAGATGTGCTGGACTCCTGTTCTGTGGGAGGGGCAAAAAGAGAAGGGTCCTGAGGCAGTGGGGGCCTGGGGAGGAGGGGAGGGGAGTACCATTATCAGTTTATAAAAGAAAGGCTATTTTTATAGCAAAAACTGGGAAAGGATATGATCTCAGAGTTAAGCAGAATCCTCTCGAGAAAGGAGAGATAGCAATGGTAACACATGTAAATATCTTTTATATTGTGGGCAACTATGGAGAAAGATCAAATGCCCCCAGGTAGAACTTATGGAGAAAGAAATTTTCATTGGCTGCAGAAACAAGGATGACCATGATGATACTGAAAATAATAATGATGGTGATGGTGAGGATGGTGATGGTGATGATAGTGATGATGGTGATGATGATGATGGTGGTGGTGATGGCAGTGGTGATGGTGATGATGGTGATAATGAGGATGGTGAAGATGGTGAAGGTGGTGGTGATGTGGTGATGATAGTGATGGTGATGATGGTGATAATGATGGTGGTGGTGATGATGGTGATGATGGTGATGGTGGTGATGATGGTGATGATGGTGATGGTGGTGATGATGGTGATGGTGATGTGGTGATGATGGTGATGATGGTGATGGTGATGATGGTGAGGATGGTGATGGTGATGGTGATGGATATTGATGATAATGGAGATGATGGTGATGATGATGGTGATGGTGATGATGGTGATGATGGTGATGATGATGATGGTGATGATGATGGTGATGCTGCTGCTGCTGATAGTGATGATTGTGATGATAGTAAAGAACTGCAAATTTGGTATTTTGTTGTCCTGTGGGACATTTTTCTTTATTCACAGTAGCTTCCTGCAAATTCTGCCCTTCTGAGATCCAGTGGGGGTAAAGTGGGCAAAGCAGGCTAGGACATGCTGGAGGCAGCCCAAGCTTTTGGTCTCTGGGGCTGGAGATGCTGGCTTGGGAAGGGGAGGAGAGGGCTGGGTACATCAGGTCTGGGAGTGGTCCCAGAGAGAGTTCATGCTTCCTGTCTTGTGCTCAGGCAGGGATGGTCCCCTCTTAGGGTCTGCAGATACCCAACTCAGCTTTCGGGAAGTAAGATGTGCAGCTTGTCCATGTGCCTCTCCTCCTTCCTCCTCAGCCTCAGGTGTTCTGAAGTCCTCTAGCACAGGCTTTGCAGACTATTTCAGCAGAAGCGGCTCCACCTTTGGTCCACCTTTGGTCCACCATGTCACCATCACCAAAGTTTGGTTGGTTTTCATGTAAGATTTCGCTTGAGGAAAGGGTTGAGCAAAGATTTCCTGATCAGTGCATGAGCGTGATCTCTCTGGGAATATCTACTCGCCATTCCTGGCCCCAAGTGCAGCTGGGGTCTGTATGGTTACAGAGGCTGTGCCCTGGGTAGCCCCAGGGGCTCCCTTCGCACGGTCAGTGATGTAAACTTCACTCCCCAGAGATGTGCACTGCACTGGTCCTGGGTCTGCCTCTGCTCTAAAACTTTACCTGCTGGCCTTGGTGCCTTCTCCAGCGGGGGGTGGGCTGTGGTCTTGATCGCGTAACTCCATCATGAGTTCCAGAGCTGGGAGCAGACACTGCAAAGCCTGAATCCTTAGGCTGACTTTGGGACATTCATAGGTACATTTAATAGTTACTGACCATGTTACTCTGTGCCAGGCACTCTGCTTATCACAAGAGAAAAAGATCTCTCCCTTTTTCTCCTTCCTTGAGGACTGTCTAGTCTATTGGGAAAGGTAGGCTGTGAGGATGAAAACAAAGAAATGTGTGATTAGAAATTGAGATCAGTGCCATAAAAAATAAATATGGTGCTGCTATACAGATAAAGGAGCGGGGTATCAACTGAGACAAGATAGGAGAGGAGGTGACATGGAGCTGAGACTTGAGCAATGAGGTTGCAGCCATGAAAAGTGTGGACAAGAGTGTCCTAAGTAGAAGGAACAGTGTGTGCAAAGGCCCTGGGGCATGAAAGAGCTTGGGTCTGGGGAGCCAGGGGAGTGCCATTGTGGTTGGAAGACCATGGGTAGGAAGGGCCTGAAGCTTCAGAAAACATCTGAAAGGCGATCTGGTCAGAAGGATACAGGTGTCCAGGCCAGCCCTCATGCTCCATGTCTGAATTCCCACTAATGGAGCAGAGTGTTAGAATGAGGATCTGGAGGTGTAGACTCTTAACCTATCCAAGGAGTTTCCAAATATCTCCCACTGAGCCAGTGACATCCTGGGCCAAGTCCTCTAGCACATACTCCGGACAGGAAATTAACTTAACCTGAGTGAAAGTAATTCTAGATCCTGGAACAGAGAACCTTCCCGATGTCAGTCACCTAACAGCACAGATGCTTAATTCTCACATTAATGCCACCTGGGTGGTGGCAGGTGGCTTTCCCCGTGGTGATGCGGGGACCCAGGCTTCTCACATAGTAGTGCTGTGATCTCTGAGGACCTTGGCCAGCAGTGAGAGGAGAGTGGAGAGAATTGTGCACGGGTTTTTATGGACCAGGTGTAGACATGTGTGTCTCTTCCACTCACATTCTGCTGCCCGGATTCAGTCACTTGGCCATGAGGGATTGCAAGGGTGACCAGGACAGAGAGTTGACCTCGATGCCCTCCGGTTAGAGGAAATGGGTTCTGGTGCACAGAAGCCATCGCTGCCACAGTCCTCTGGCACTGAATGACAGTGACAGTGTGCCGCCGAGGCTCTCCGCCGTGACTTCGCAGTTGCAGCACTCAGGCCAGCTCCTTACCCTAAGCCCTTAAACCAGGATCTCTGGGAACGGGGCCCAGGCATGTGCACTATGTAAAACACTCCAGGAGACTGCAGCGTACATCTGAGCATGCTGTGGAGAGAGGAGATCTGGGGACAGGGGTCACTTCTGGGCCACCTTCCCCATGCTCAGTAATAGTAATCACCACTGACTATCAGGGCAGGCAGGAAAAAGGAAGCTGTTCAGAAATAACACACTGCACTTCGGGATTCTAGGGAAGGGACCACTTGCATCTCAGTCGTGAGCATCTCTTTGTGGCGGACAGGACCCTGGATGGGTGATCATGACCGAGATGAGTGAGGACCTGGCCTGGGCAGGCCCGGTGGGGAGGGGTGGGGGAGGAGGGATGGGGGAGGGCAGAGAGAAGAGGATTAGCTGCTCCATGTGGGTAGAACCGCGAGCTTCCCAGGGAGCCCCATGACAAAGAGAAGGGAGAGGCTCCCTGTAACAGAGTTGAAGGCAGGCGAGCAGGGGGAGGATCTGCTCTCGGCCACCATCACGTCCAGCAGGAGATCTGAAGTTGTTCCTTGTTCTGCAGGGGTTCCCTTACCCATAGATCCTTAATAAGACCCCGTGGCCAGCTGCCTGTGTCGTGTTGATGGTGTCTTGAAGGTGTGAAGGGTTCAGGCAGGCAGTGCGTGTTAGAGATCTTATTTGGGTTCAGGCAGGGGAAAAATGAAAAATGCTTAATGTTTATTCATTTTTGAGAGGGGGGAGGGGCAGAGAGAGAGAGGGAGACACAGAATCAGACACAGGCTCCAGGTTCTGAGCTGTCAGCACTAAGCTTGCGTTGGGGCTCGGACTCACCAATCACAAGATAGTGACCTGAGCTGAAGTCAGACACTTACCAACTGAGCCACCCAGGTGCCCTGGAGAAATGAATTCTGACTGTTTTAAACAGCAAAGGATTCTGTGAAGGGAATATTGGGCACGCCAGTGACACTATGACACAGGGACTCAGGAATCACCCTTCAGCCACTGTGTGGATCTGGCTGGCCACAGACACCCTCCCGCTCCATCTCTTCAGAGCGCCCCTCTCCTTCTTCCCTCTGATAAGTTAACGGACAAGAGCAGACAGACACTGGGCTGGCCATTGTCTGGCCCTCCGCTCTGGCCCAAGCAGACATCACTAATCGATCCTGTGGTGCCCAGGGCAGCTCCCTAGGCCCCTTCTGGTTGTGCTGACCCTGCGGAGGCCTGGGGGGTGGGGCCAGCTGTCCACACTGCCATTAATTCTTGGGTGGCCCACCTAAGGACCTCTGAGAGGACAGTTCCTAGAGGCTATCACACCCTTCTCCTGACCCTGTGTCCACTGGGGAGACCTGAGCCGCTCTCTTGCCCTGCCCCAGTCCCCGGGCCCTGCTTCCCTCTGACTTCACACGGGTCCTGACCTCATGGCTTCTCCTCCACAGGCAGTTGTTTGCTAGCTTCGTGCCCACCCCTATTTCCAAATCAGGCTCAGGGCTGCAGAGAGTCAGTGCAGGGCTGTGGTGTGGTCAGGTCCAGAGGGAGCTGGGATCAGACACATTGAAAGGCAGTGATCACCTGGATCGTCCTAATTAATACTGCCTCTGGTTAGTTTCTTTTTCCACCTGGTTTTCCCCCAAATTACTGTGATGCCCTGATCCCTAGACTTATGTTGGACCATCCCCACCAATGGACTATTGGCAGAGGAAAAGTGAAAATGACAAGCACAATCAGAATCAGGGCGTGGGCTGAGCTTGTATCCGGAGTCCTCTCTTACTCGCTGTGTGACCTTGGGCAGATTACTCCCCTTCTCTGAGCTGTTCTCTGTAAAATGAGCCAAGGAGCCCCCTGCCAGGCCAGTGGGAGGGTCAATGACTGGAGTGTCTGGCCCTGTGTCTGGCAGGTTTGACCTGCTCAGTGGGTAAAGGTGGCTCTGAGTCGTGTTAACTCTGACCCTTGTTGATTGGGACTGGGGTTTGAAGGCCCAAGTTGGCATCCTGGCTAGAGACTTGTACCTTCTCTCTCTTTTTTTCCCCCCAGAGCTGTTGGAACTAAGCTTTCTCTCATCTCTTCAAGGAAGATATGACACCAACTTTGTTTTAGCAGAAACAAAACCCAAATAAATCATCCACAGAGGGACCAGCAGGCTAATAGAATGTTCTTAAAAGGGCATTTTATTTTGTCAAATTGCTCTAGTGCTGCTCATCTTTGCTCACCATTTTTCCCGTCTGTGTGCAGATTTCTGGAGGGTCTGGTTGCGGGCCTTGAGAAAAGGGGCTGCCCTGATATCTGCCGAGGGCGGGGGCCCCGGGGCTTCTTTCCGGTGCACCCCTCACTCTGTCGGGCTGTTCCTGCCGGCACCCGGGCCCCCAGCATCTTCACCTTGTTCCGTGGGGGAGACGCGGGGGGGGGGGCGACGGGGGCCGCCGGGGAAGATCCCCCGATTCCTCCGTGGGAGCCACCGTCAGCTCAACTCCAGGCCCCGTTCCCGGCCCCCGCACCATCCAGGCTTGTTTTGTGTTCTTTTCTAGAAAGCGTGTGTCAGCACGGGCGCTGCAGGTGTGCTGGCTCCCGGGACGGCGCCGGTGCCCCAGCCCTGGAAGGAAAATGCAGACTCGGAGAGAATCTAGAGTCAGGCGCGGTGCGCGCCTAGGGCAGGAGGGGGGCGGTGGGGAGGGCGCGGGCGCTGGCGTCCAGGGGTGCGGGGTGCGTGCTGCCGCCTCCCCAGCTGGGCGGGGGGGGGGGGCCCTCCTCCGGGCTGAGGGAAGGGGCCCCCACAAGGTGACTGCGAGGAGCAGTGCAGCTGGCTGTCCCTCTCCCGGCGTCTTTCCTCCTCTTCCTCCCTCCCTCCTTCGTTCTCTCCCTCCTTCCCTTCCTCTTCCTCTCTTCCTGCCTCCCCCCTTCTTCTTTTCCTCACCCATCCGCCCTCCTCTTCTCCTCTCCCCTCCCTTCTTCCCTCCTTCCCTCTTTACACCCCTCTTCTCTCTCCCCCCTCCCTCCCCCAGCCTCCCTCCCACACCCAGGAAGGACCCACTGCGCTGCTCAGCTCCAGGCTGGGCCCAGCTGCAGGGAGGTTGTGCAGATCCTGGGGGTTGGGGGGAGGGTGCAATCCATGCGCCACCACCGAAGGCCTGGGAAAGTCTCCCGGGACCCTCACTGTGCCTGGAGGGGCAGAGAAGACCTTTGAAGAGCAGGGAAAATACAACCTGGGTCTCAGTTTTCAGGGGGTAGAAAAGCCTGGGAGACAGGAGGGGGGGTCGGGGTATTTGAGGAGCCTGGGAGGTTAGGGAAGCCTGAGCAAGGGGGCGTGGGCAAGGAGACTCGAGCTGGGGGCGGGGCGGTGATCAATAAATATTCATGTATTGCGCCAGGCCATGGCCACGTGCTAGTCACAGAGCTCTGTTCAAGGGAGGACAAAGCAGGTCAGGATGAAAGTATCTGCCCTCAGCGGGCTGGCAGTCCGTCGGAGAAGAGAGCCCATCAACGCTCGCTCAGACTTTACCTTGGACACCCTTGCGCCCGATTCCTGTCTCTGCCCATGGCAGTGTGATCTCTGGCCAGTCACTTCACCCTTTCTGAGTCTCAATTTTCTCATCTGTAAAGTGCCCTGGAAACCATTGTGCCGTTTTAGGACCTGAGTTAGCGCTTGTATGTGACAGTCATTATCTCGTTTTACCTTCTTGATAACCCTGGAAGGAAGGCACTACAATCTTCATTGTACAGGTCTGGAAATGGGGGCTCAGGGAGGTTGAGCGACCTGTCTAAGGTCACACAGCCAATAAAGGTGTGTAGATGGAAACTCAGGCAGTCTGACTCCCAAGCCTGAGCATTTAATAATGGCCTCCCGGAAGTCTGCATATGAACTTGGAACAAGACGGATATGTCAGGAAAATGGGGTTGCACAGATCTGCAGGAGGATGGGGGACACACGCAGGGGTGATGAGCTGGGAAGGGCCATGGGAAAGCTCTTTCTTCTCTGTGGCTTCTCACTATCTCGTTGGTTGTACCCTCCTAGACTGTGGGGTTTGTGGGAGAGAAGTGTGGCTCGTGGAGGGAAGGAGGGGGAGGTAGGTGGCAAGTGGGAAGCAGGGGTCCCCACAGGGGCTGCCCTCATTCCCCATCTGGCTCTTTCCGTTTCACCAGACCCTCAGCACCAACGTGTCTTGGGGACCCAGTGCTCCAGCAGGGGCCCTGTGGCTTTCCATCGTCCTAGCTGTGCTTTTTCTGTTCACCAGGACTTTTGTGTTCCTGACACCTTTTCTTTTGGGAGCATTTCAGCTTTTCAGATCAGCTCCTGTCTAAGGGGCCTCTCATACTCCCTGGGCACACCTTCTGAGCCTTTGCTCTGGCCTCTGCCTTCTGTGTTTCTTTTATGCGCTCCCCCTATTTCCATCCCCCCCGGGGGGTGGGGAGCAGGGCTCCTGAGGTCTAAGGAAGGGCTTGGCACAGCTTTATTCCTGGGTTGGGTATCAGGTTCCTTAGAAGGAGCCCACACTATAGGGTCCCTAGAAGAGAGCCCTGGTCATGACAAGAACTGGCCACATGATGGCGCCCTGGGACCACCAAGCACAGGCCCCAGCTATCTGATGGGCTTCTGTCATCCTGGGGCTGGTCGCTCCCTTAAATGTTCCACCGGCACCAAATGGTCTGTGCTTTATCTCATCATTGTCATCCTCCCCTGCCTCCCCTCCCTCCTTTCCTTGTCTCTGTTCCTCTGGGTCTCTTGCTTTCCCTGGACAGACGGCTTTCAGACTCAGCCCTGCTGGCTGAGAGAGGAGGAGAGAGGAGAGAAGGGAGGGGAGAGGGGTGAAGAAGAAGGGGGGAGGAAAGGAGGGACCTGAGGGGCTGGCAAGGGGCTCCGCAGTGATCAGGAAGGAATATTTGGAGTTACCGCTCAGCCTTCTGTGTGCCCAGCCCCATGGAGCTGGGCTCTGGGAGATCTTTATGACTGGGGAGCAGCATATGCCCATCCCAGAGGACAACAGGCTGCCTGGCTCAGGGCCCCCAGTGCAGGTCTCTCCTCCTGGAAGCCTGAAGACCAGGGTGACATGGAAAACGATGCCATCAGGGACACCCAGGGGGCTCTGTCGGTTGAGTGTCAGACTCTTGGTTTCGGTTCAGGTTTCTTGCGGTTCTGAAAGGTCAAGGTCCACATCAGGCTCTGTGCTGACAGTGTGGGGCCTGCTTGAGATTCTCTCTCTCTCCTTCTCCTTGCCCCATCCCCACTCGTGCGGTCTCTGTCTCTCTCAAAATACATAAATAAACTTTAAAAAAAAAAAAAGAGAAGGATGCCATCAAGTTTGTGGGAATTCACAGCTCCAGCTGGTGACTGCTCCCCTGGCATGTACAGTGGTGGGCCGTGGTGGCCAGTGGCCACCCTTTTCGGGGCACCACTGCCGCTGATGGAACAGCTGGGTGTGGCCTAACTTGGCCACCAAAAACCGAGCCTTACTTTTTTTTTTTAATGTTTTTTATTTATTTTTGGAGACAGAAAGAGACAACGTGAGCAGGGGAGGGTCAGAGAGAGAGGGAGACACAGAATCTGAAGCAGAGTCCAGGCTCTGAGCTGTCAGCACAGAGCCTGATGCAGGGCTTGAACCCACGAACCTCGAAATCATGACCTGAGCCCAAGCCGGTTGCTTAACCGACTGAGCCACCCAAGCGTCCCCTGAGCCTTACTTCTATGGGGAAAAAAAAGTCTCAGGTGAGGCGGCCGAGAGTGAATTTCACACGTGCCCAGAGAGCAGGGACAAGTTAGGATTATAATGACAGGATCACCGTTTGTTGTGTCCTTACTACATGCCCAGCACTGCTCCAAGCGCTTTACGTGGATTATTTTATTTGCATGGACTTCCCCCCAAGATGGGTGACACCAGAGGGTTTCTAATGAAAATCGGGCCTGGGAAGGAGATAGACTTGGTTTTACCGCAATAAAGTCCAGGGTACTTGCAGGATGGATGTGAGTTCTTTCTGATTCTGGAGGCGGAGAGAGAAAAGGTTCTCCTTTTAGCTCACGGTGTGCACCGGCACCTGACGCTGTAGCCTCTTCCGTCCCTAACTGTTTTCTTTCTAGAGGAAGGAACAGCCCGCAGCTGGAGTTGGGTCCTGATTTAATAAGGCAATAACTAGAGAAATGCATTTCAATTGATTATTAAGCATTTGTTTATTAGGGCTCAGTAGCTCTGACCCAAATAGCTGCTAAGCAGTCATTAAACATCAAAGATGTTTCTGAGTATATATTTTGTTTATTTACCGTCATGAACAAACATTATTGCATCAATTAAATGTCGATTAGGGGCCCATGATTTGAATTAGATTATATCCATAGTGTCAAGCCATTTTTGTATCTCTTTGGGAGATATAATCTGTTTCTGTTTTATTTTTTAAAATTTTTTATTTATTTTTGAGAGAGAGAGAGAGACAGTGTGAGCAAGGGAGGGTCAGAGAGAGAGGGAGACACAGAATCAGAAGACAGGCTCCAGGCTCTGAGCTGTCAGCACAGAGCCCCAAGCGGGGCTTGAACCCGTGAACTGTGAGATCATGACCTGAGCCGAAGTCGGACGCTCAACCGACTAAGCCACTCAGGCACTCAAATCCATTTCTGTTTTAATGTTCAGATATGGTTCAGTCCAAGAGTTAGAGGCTGTGGTCGGTGGGAGCGACAGGCTGGCTTTCGTGGAGTTTGAGGGCTGGTCATTCCTTTCTGGGTGTTCGCAGCCCGGAACCATGTGACGGTCACGGTCAGTCATCATTGATGGTTCGTGGAGGTACCTTTCCTCCAGTGTGATTCTTGGCTTTTTTGGGGGGGGGGTTAATTTCTTTTTTATAAAAATTTTTAAAAGTTTATTTTTTTAATCCTTTAAAAATTTATTTATTTTGAGAGAATAAATAATTATTATGTATTAATGTTTTTGCAAGCCGATGCAAGGCTTAAACTCATGAGCTGTGAGTCCACGACATGAGCCCATATCGAGAGTCAGACCCTTAGCGACTGAGCCCGTTAGGCGCCCCTTGTGGAGTTAATGTCTTAAAACCCAACCCAAACCAACACAAAGCAATCAGCAGCCCCCTCACCAAGCCCTTAGATATTTATCTCCAGGATTGCACAGTTGAGCTGCGGAAATGAAACTAAGTTCCCTGAAATCCGCATTGAAATTAGCAGCATTGAAATCAGGAACGATACACTGAAAGACTCCACATAGTTTTCCTAGTCACTTAATTCAGAGGGACTGAAATAACATATCTCAATAGCTTTTTAAAAATAATTCAAGGAAAATTTGTGGGAAATCTCTAAATTTCTGAGAAAAATGCTTTTTAGAAAACGAGATCACATGTCAACCTTCTCTCGCCTCTTTGAGTCAGAGGAGGGACCTGAAGGAGGTAGCCTGGCTGGGTGGGGTTGCGTTGGGCTTCGAATGGGACCTCCCTAGTCTCCAGAATTTACCCTCCTCCTGTAATCCCTGGCTTGGCTGAAGTAGGGTTTCCCATGGGAACCTGGCAGGGGTGGGGGTGGGGGCCCAAATCTTCTAAGGCGGGGGGCAAAGATGAAGCTGATGGAGGCTTCTCTTTACTCTGACCCCCAGCCTAGCCCAGAGAGGCCATTGAATGAGGCCGCCCCGGGGAGGCTGCGTTCAGGGGGTCCTGGGTCAGTTGGAGGGGAGGTGCGGAGGTAGAGAGTAGCGGGGGTGTAAGCCGGGACGCTCAGCTGGGAGCTGCAGGGTGGGGTTTATTCTGGGAAAAAGGAGAGAAAGAAAGGCTGGAGGGTGGGGGACAGTGGCGGGGAGCATGTGACCTGCCTGGAGACGCTGGTCTGCTGGTTGAAAGGCAGCAGCTCAACTTCTTCCAGCTCAGCGTTTTCAAACTTTTTTTTTTAAAGCTGTGGCGCTTTTTCACCAGATGACATCCTAGGCCAAAGTTTGATATGTAAACGTGTAAACGTCATTGAGGTGAGGGCAGGGCCCATCTCACTTACCCCCTTGGCCTTCCACTCATGACACCCTCGGGCATCTCTGCCGAAATCTTGTTGCTCCCTAGACCCCCATGTGAGCACAGGGTTCAGCCCTGGTCTCACAGCCGGTCTCCAACCAAGGTCTGTCAACAGAAGGATCCCTGGGATGGGGCCTTCTTCTCCAAGTCCCAGGCTGCCCATGCATATTCTGATTCTTTTTATTTGTTTTTAACTTCTTTTTTAAATAGTTTATTGTCAAATTGGTTTCCATATAACACCCAGTGCTCTTCCCCACAAGTGCCCTCCTCCATCACCACCACCTTTCCCCCCCTCCCCCTCCCCCTTCAA
>PJEM01017035.1:8157-23484 GCA_004023845.1 Helogale parvula | reverse complement strand
CAGACTGTCTTCACTCACTCATCCGTGTTTGCTCGTTCCTCCCCTCTCTCTTCAGTCGATCCACACAACAAAATAAACGTAACACCCACAGGAGCACAGGCTGCTAGCTTCCTGCCCGATCCCCGTTCTCCCTTCTGACGCAGCATCAGGAAGTGGATTCTGCTCAAGGCGCCTCTTTTTCAGCAAAACATCACCACACAGAGGGGTTCTGACCTTTAATGGCGTGCTGAGGAGCCTCTGGGAGCTGCTTCAGCTCGGATATGTATACCTCTAGGACTTAAATGTGATGTCTGGTGCTTCTGCAGCCATCTTAGACCACAGAGGATAAATGCCAGTGTGAGCATAACTGAGCAGGACGATAGAGGAACTCGAGCTTTCAGTGACCGTGGAACAACCATGACAGAGCTTACGGTCTGCAATTATTCCACGAAGCAGAGGGGCGGTTGGCCCAGTGTTCAGAGCCAGCCGCCCGGGTCAGATCTCAGCCCCACGGCATCCGACCTGTGTGACTCTGAACATCTCCCTAACCTCTCTGAGCCACCATTCGCTTAGCCATAAAATACAACTAATACAGTGCCTGGGTCTTGGGCCTCAGTGAATACAGGCAAAGCACAGCGCGAGGCACAGAACCCAAGCTACCTGATTCCGGGTAAAGCAGGGATTCGTGTTTTATTGATCCGGAGCAGGGGTGGGGGGTGGGGGGAGGGTTGATTTTGTTTTGCTTCTTCTTACAAAACCTGCTGTACTTCCCCTGACAGATTCCCAAGCAACCCAGGAAAACAAGAAGCTGCTGACCCAGAGCCAACTCGGGGCCATGGGGTCACCGCACAGGGATCCAGACCAGAGAGCCCGAGCCCCGCCCTGCAGGGGTGACTGAGCTGCACACACCGGTGACCCCTGGAGACCACGGGCTCCGCCCAAAGACCAAGATTGACCTTCAGGTTCTCCGAGGGTTAGATCGGCCCAGCGTCCTGTTTCCGTGGCTCGGCCGCCTCCAGCTAAAAGCGAATGTCAAAGCCCACGCTTCACAGCCACCACTTTGACCGGACTGCACTGGCCCTGCCTGCTTCCCGGGCCCTGCGCGACCACGGAGCACCTCCCCGCAGGGCGGAGGGCCTTCCCCACCCCGGACAACTTCCCAGGGAGCCTGCCTGCAGCCCTGCCCCCCAGCTCCTTTTCCATTTTCGCTATAAACCCATGAAAGTGCCCTAATAAACGGGGCGCTGCTCCCGACTTTGGGGGCCCTGTAATGGTGGCGCAGGCCCCTCACCACAGTGGGGGGCAGGGGTGGCAGGTGCTGCCAAGCTGAAAGCCCAGAGGGTTTAGCAGGACAGAAGACCTGACGGCATCGTATCTTGAGTTTCTAAACCGAGAGAGAAGGAAAGTCCCCGTAACGCGCCAGAGCCGCCTGGAGGGCCGGGAAGCAAGTCAGGTGAATCGGCTTCACCAAGAAAGGAAGAAAAGCAGAGAAACTGCTCAAGAGAGTCTTTGTTCCTACGATCTCCATGACCAAACAGAGTCACAGAGCTGGCCCTGCACATCCCAGCCGGGGCGAGCAGACAGCGCCGTCCGGCCAGCGACACCGTCCGCGACCTGAGCCCGGCACGCAGGGTCTGTGCGGTCCCGGCGCTGCCCCACCGCCTCCCTTTCTCTGCAGGCAGGGGTCAGCGTGAGGCTCCTGCCGGGCCTCAGATGCAGGCTTCCGTCCCCCACGAGGTGGAGCCCCTGGACGTCGAGGCGCTGAGAGCCAACCTTCCCTGAGTGCTTTCTGCACAGCAATGACCTTGCCGACGACGGTGAGAAGGGTCCTGGGAAAGATGGTCGAGTCTGATGAAGACAAAGGTGAAGGAGACAGCGACACCGACGCTTTGTGACGACCAGGATGGGCCTTTACGTAGCCGCCCTCCATCCTTGTGACCGTAACCACTGCGTACGCAGCGCCCCCGCGGCGCGTGGACCGGCCTGGGGACCGGGCGACCAGGAGGGCCGCCGCCGGCGGTGCCGGAAACAGTCTGACTCGATGCCGGTGGGCACACGGCCCCACGCACTCACGAAAAGTACGAGCTGCGCACTCTGAAAGCACGGGGGGATCAGTACAGAACTTACAGCTCAGTGACCTGCTGAGACAAGACAACTCCCCGTGCGACTCTGTTTCCCGGTGCCGCCTCCCCGCCGGGCACCTCCAGGCACTCCATGCGCCCTGTTACAGCATCCGCTCTGCAGCCCCGGAGACGGCTTCCTCCGGGACCACCTCCACGTTACAGCCGAGCGAAGGGAGGCGCGTGCCAGGAGGGGGCCGCCCGCGGTCACGCAGCCGGGACAGGAGCCACGGAGTTGTGGCCACGGCCCAGGCCTTAATGGAGGGCAGCCGAGGTCAGACCCCAGGTCTCTGAGTGTGTGGCTCGCTGCAGAGGAAGAGAAGGTTCCAGAGACCTCACACGGGGCATCGGCGGCTCCACCCCAGGGTCCCGACGCATCTTCTGTCCACAGCCAGTTTAGATCCTGGTGTCTGATTTCCCTACACGGACGCCACGGTCAACAATCCCCTGATCTCAGGGGTGCTGCCATCAGCTAAGCATTCGGCCTCCGCTCAGGTCACGATCTCGCGGTTCACAAGTTCGAGTCCCGCTGACAGCTTGGAGCCTGGAGCTGCTTCAGATTCTGTGTCTCTGTCTCCCTCTGCTCCTCCCCAACTCATGCTCTCCTTCTCAAAAATAGACATTTAAAAAAATCTTTTTAATCCCCTAATCTCAGAACACAAATGAACTTCTCATAAGAGAAGGGCATAAGGGACTTCATATCAGAGGTGCAAATAGGTGGCCCCCAGGCCAAATATGGCCCGCACATGTGTTTGATGGGGCGCCACTCCCGCTGGCCCAGGGCGGCCCCCTCTGGCGACCTGAGCACGGCCCCTGTGGGTACCACGTCCCCCTGCCAGCACCTTCTGTCCCGGGACCTAAAGCAGGCGGGCCTCTCCTGCTGCATGTGGGGAGGACGGGCGTCTCCCGACTCAGCCGTCACACCGAGCTCTGCAGTGAGGAGGCCAGGCTACGGTGATGCCGTGTCCATGAGACTTCGCGTCCTGGCAGGTGTGCAGACGATGCGGAAGTGGGAAGGCAGCAACCGGCTCTCAGGCCACATGCACTTGGGGACACTTGGGGACACCCTGAGCCCATGTCCCCTGTGCAGACACAGGTGAGCGCCCCCAAGCGGGAGGTTTGATGACCTACCCAGGGCTGCACAGCCTATTCCGAGCCAGGCCAGCCTGGCTGTGGGTGAGGGTCCCTGCTCTGGGGCAGGGCTGGATCCAGACCCCCACACAGCAGCGGGTAACCTGGCCCACGTCCCTAACATCTGCTCAGATCGGGCCTAACGGTGGCGCGGACCCTGCCTTGGTGTTCACGATGTGTCGGGACAGTGACCCCCGCGGAAGGACCCGGGGCGTCGTCAGGGACTGAAGCGACTGCATGGCTCTCTGCAGGGTCCAGAGAGCAAAGCGGCTGGGAAGACCGGGAAAGTCATCGACCAATGACTGACCGGTCTGCTCAGGGGCGGGGTCACCATCACCGCCCCCAGGGGGGCGGAGCCTGGCGAAGGCGCCAGAGCTCAGACTAACCAGCTGGCCGTGCTTCTTCTTTAAACATCACCTCCCAGGGGCACCTGGGGGCTCAGTCGGTCAAGCGTCCGGCTTCGGCTCAGGTCATGATCTCATGGTTCGTGGGTTCGAGCCCTGCGTCAGGCTCTGTGCTGACAGCTTGGTGCCTGGAGCCTGCTTCGGATCCTGTACCTCCTTCTCTCTCTGACCCTCCCCTGCTCCCACTGTCTATGTCTCTCAAAAATAAATAAAAAACATTAAAAAATTTAAAAAAATTAAAATTAAACATCACCTCCCAGAATCACAAGGTGCCCACTGTCCACGGGCCCTGCTCGGTTACTTCCGGGTCACGTGGCCTCTGGCGGGACAGGGGAAGGTGCAGGAAAGCACCACCTCACTGGGCCGGCAGGGTTCTGCATTTCATCATAGTTGCTTCTGTTAATACAGATGGTAAAAGGTGAAATTTAAAGTAGCACTGTTTAAGAGTTTTGTTGTCATTTTAATTGGGGATGAAAGGTTCTTTGTTATTATGAATTTCTACATCTGCATTTCCTAGGGAGGCTGAGTGCTTCCCACACTTTGGTTACAAGCTGTGCTCCCTCCCTCCTGAGTCCTGTGCTCCAGGCTCTCCCTCATCCGCGGGCTCAGGCTGCATTCCCTGACAAGTTCCTTCTCTCCTTCCCGCTTCTTGAAATGTGGCTCGTGAAAATAATCCATAAAAAGGAAAACACTGACGTGTGAAAATGAGCCTCATAGTTTTACTGCAAAAGCAAAGATCCTGAGGGGCGCTCCCAAGTCTGGAGTGTGGGAGGAGAGAGCAAAGCTGGCGGATTTATCTTGTCTTTGGATGCGAGACACTAGTAACAATGAACGTTTGCAGGGTAAGCATCCGACTCTTGGTTTTAGCTCAGGTTGTGATCTCGAGGTTCATGAGTTCAAGCCCCGCGTCTGGTTCTGTGCTGTCAGCACAGAGCCTGCTTGGGATTCTCTCTCTCCAGCTCTCTCTACCCCTTTCCTGCTCACAGGTGTACACGCACGCACTCTCAAAATAAATACACTTTAAAAAATGAACATCTGAATCCCGTGTCACAGTATGGAAACACTTCTGACACGACGCTACCTGCCAAAGTCTCAGATACCCTAAGAGGGCCTCTGTAAAAAAATTTTTTTACTTAATTTTGTAGTAAAAACCTAGACATGATTTTGAAATCATATATGGAAAACCGCTCCCCATACACATAAAATGAAGGAGGGGGAGGGAAAGGGCATACAACAGGAGGTCAAACAGAGACCCTGCCCCAGATGATACCGCAGTGTTGCCACAGGTAGCTGTGCACTTGGCTCTGAGAGTCCTGGTGGCCAAAGCGAAAAGGGAAACACAACTGATTACAAAGTGTGCGCACGCTCCTTAAGACACGGCCAGGCAGCTGTGGTGCAGAAGCACAGCCTGTGGTGATCCTGAAGCCTCGGAAAACAGTCCTCCGAGGGTCCCGAGGAAGGGACACGGTGCGTTGCCAGGCAGTAGGGACGCTTGGGGAAGAAGGGCCCCATTCAAATACAGGTTCCTACTCAGGAGGCCAGGAGCAAGGGCCAGGACTCTGGGTGCTCTCAAAGCTCCCCAGTGATCGGACGTGGGCACCGGCGTGACCAGTTGCCCACCCGCGTTTCCTGCTGTGCGTGCAGGGATGGATGACTGCGCTGTTCGGGGCCAGTTTCCTTCACCTGAAGAACAGGACCCTTAGCAGTAGCCAGGGAGCCCCTGTGAGGTTCGAGGAGGTCAGGTGCATGAAGCACTCAGCAGGAGGCTGGCACAGAAACGACACTGAACAAATAAATAACCACATTAATGACCACGCTTCCCTGTCCCGGTCTTGGAGGGTGCCCGTGGGGCTGGATTCGAGTCCCCCAGGACGAGCTGGGTTTCTACCCTGCAGGTGGGGGGATGGAGTGACGGGTCCTCCATCAGCAGCTATATATGAATGCCCCCCTGCTACGGGAACCCCCCACCTCCCCAAGGAGGCTTCACCCCGCCCGAAGGAGTGGCTTCCTCTCCAGCAACTAAAAGTCATTTTTTTTTTCCTGGCAAGCCCACAAAAGGGGAAGATTTCTGTATTTTCAAAATTCTGTGTCCATAGAACTGAGACCCTGCAAGGAGCCCTCACTGCCCGTGAGGCACCAGGGCTGACACTCGGGTCTGATAACGCCCTGCCAGCCTCCATCCCCATCCAGAGAAGCATCTGGCCAAGGGGCGCCTGGGAGGCTCAGCCAGTTGAGCGTCCGGCTTCGGCTCAGGTCATGATCTCATGAGCCCGCGTCGGGCTCTGTGCTGACAGCTCGGAGCCTGGAGCCTGCTTCGGGTCCTGTGTCTCCCTCTCTCTCTGCCCCTCCCCTGTTCAGGCTCTCTCTCAATGATTAAAAACTTAAAAAAATTTTTTTTTTAAATCATCCAACTTCTTCCTTAAAACTCTGCAGGTTTCAAAGAGACCGTGGGGGGTGGGGGCAGCTGCACATGACACTCTTCCCGCGAACTTGTTTCCATGGAGGCTGAGTGGAAGCAGCCTGTTCTGGATGGAGAACAAAATGTACGTGGGGACAAGATCAGGAGCATTTAACTCGGTGACAACATGCTAAGTCCCCAGTCCCGAAGGACATCTCTGAGCCCTAATCAGCTTCTCACAACACGGCCTCAGAGCGGAGGACCCCCCGCGGGACCGTTAATAGCAAGTTCGTGCATCACTCAGGCTCCTCTGTCCCCAGGCGGGCCGCACGACGGTCACAAACAACGAAAACGATGATCGCATCATCACCAGCAAGTTCGCTGAGCAGCTCTGTGACCTGCAGACCGCTGGGTGACCTGCCCCGGCACAGGTGGCACGGCACAGGTGCCCCGGCACAGGTGGCACACAGGTGTGTCCCCAGCCAGCAGCAGCCCTGACCCCCTGTGCACCTCCCACCAGGGATGTGCTATTATGTTCTTCCAAGGACTAACCTAGAACCTTCCCAGGGGCCCCAGGGCAGCTGCCTGGGTCTCCATTCGCAGCCGGGAGGGAAACCCAGACAGGGCCATGTTTGCCTGGCTCCCGCTCCTGTGACAGAGAGGCTGGGATCCGGCCCGCCCGGCCTCGGTCCCCCGAAGCCTGTGTGTGGCCGCGGGGTCACACTGCTCCACACAGGGGGACACTCCGCATCAGGTCTGCACCCCCCGCCTGGACACAGAGGAAGGACTCGGAGCCCAGAGGCCTGCAGGGCTGGCTGGAGGCCGGGACGCACCGTGGTGGAAGCCAGGACGATGCAGGGCCTGCAGTCCTGCACAAGTCCCCTAACTTCTTGGGAAGGCCTAGCTTCCTCCTCTGTAAATGGAGAGAACCCCCATTGTGCCGGGTTCCTGTGAGGGTTAAATCAAATGAGGGAAAGTAAGTGAAACGCACTGCAGGGGTCGGCACTTAAGTGACAGCACGGGTGTTCTTGACCATCGCCCCTTACACAGTGCGCTGGGCACGGCGGGGCCGCGTGCTTTCCAGAAGGCGCCTGCTGCGAGCTGCGCAGGGGCTGTGGGTCCTCAACATGCGGCGGAGTCCCCGACAGGGTCCAGAGGTGAGCGGGGCTCCCAGCCGGAAGGATGCCCCCGATGCGGCCCAGCAAGCGGCCACCTCACCCGCCACAGCCCAGGGAGCGGCCAGAAGACCAACTATTAAAGGTCTGGAAATTAAAGAAAATAAAACAAAACAAAAACGCCCATCACGCTTTGGGGCTGCTGCGGAGGAGGGGGCGTTGCCATGGCAACCGGGCTGAATTATTCAGCAAGTGAGAGCAGAAGACCCCGCGAGGAGGCAAAACAAAGACAAAGGATCCAATTAAACGGTTTCTGTGGGGAGACAGCGGCTGACCCTCCTCCGGAGGCGGATGCCACTTCTCACTGCCTCCCTCTCTGGGTCCTGGGGCTGCTTTTCTGTTTGTAAACCTGGTGATGCAAGTCACAGGAGCTACTAGGTTCTAGTTCAAGGTTTAAAATGAGTGACGGGCGCCTGGGGGCTCAGTCGGTTGAGCATCCGACTTCAGCTCAAGCCAGGATCTCACGGTTCATGGGTCCGAGCCCCACGTCGGGCTCTGTGCTGACAGCTCTGTGCTTTGGATTCTCTGTCTCCCTCTCTCTCTGCCTGCCCAGCTCATGCTCTGTCTCTGTCTCTCAAAAATGAATATTAAAAAAATTTAAAAATTAAATTAAATTAAATGAGGGACAGACTCAGTGAGTAAACCCAGTCCAGGGCAAACTCTGTCCCATGGGCCACGGCCTACGTTTGTAAATAAAGTTTTATTGGCACACAACCATGCCAACTCAGTCCACGTGAGCAAAGCCTGCATTAGTGCCACCGCAGCAGACTTGTGTTGTTACAACAGAGGCTGTCGGGTCTGCAAAGTGGAAAACACCGCCCTGCTGGCCCCTGAAGTATATGACTGGTAATCCGACAACCTTAAAAGGACACACTTCTGCACACAGGAAGGCGCGAGCCAGACGGAAACACAGCCCGAGAGCCACTGTGTCACTCACAAAACTGAGGAGGGAGAGGGAGCCACAGTGTCCGAGGTAAACTCCTAAAACCATTAACACAAAGAAACCTGCAGGTGAAGTTCAAGAAAAGAAGAAGAAACCGAGGAGCCACTAAACACTGAAAAAATGTCCAATCTCACCAGAAATAAGAGAAACAGAAAACCAACCCTCTGGCAAGTGAACAGCCCACAGAGGAGTCCAGCAACAATGCAAGCCAAGCTTGATTAATTAGCATATTCCCTCGGCCTTGGCAACCGGGTCAGTGCTGAGCACATGATCTAAACATGTCCAATGAGCCTCTTTGACCCTTGGGTCAAGGTGATCGGTTCAGGAACGGGCTGCTGTGTAGATGTAAGCCCGGAGCTTCATGGACCGGGATGTGGGGTGAAACAGCCAGAGAATGAAGCCACACAGAGCACAACAAAGTCAAGAAACAGAAAGAGACCAACTCTTGTCCAGGTCGTAAGAGCACCTGGGTCCAGCCGTGCCTGCAGCATCCTCAGATTCAGTGAGCCCCGCAGGGCAGAGTCTCATCTATGACGCCCTCGCCCCGGCACAGCGTCTGGCCAGTCAGAGTCATTCAGCAAACAGCGGCTGAGTGCATGGCTGCCTGAATATGGCCTGCGCACCAAAGAGAAGGAGTTTGCAAGGAAATGGAGGAGGAGAGAAGGTGGAGACAGACCACCCCAGGATCGCCTGGGGGCCCAGCCGTGTTAGCAGCCGACTCTTGATTTTGGCTCAGCTGATGATTTCACGGTTTGTGAGATTGGACAGCCTGGGGCCTGCTTGGGGTTCTCTCTGCCCCTCCCTCACCCCCACTTTTTCTCTCTCTCTCTCAAAATAAATGAATAAACTGAAAAAGAAAGAAGATCATTCTGGCACCCCCACCCCCATGGCTCCTCATTTGAGCCCCAGAACCACCCCCACCGCACCCCTCACCAGGGTGAAAAGTTAGGAAACCTCTTTTCCTTCATTTAAAAAAGAAGAAACATGTCACTAGAACACGGGACTCAAGGCTGTCACCGATGAGGCTGAAGCCAGGTTGAATGAAAGGAAAGTGCAGGCTGTCAGACTCTCTGGGGTCCGCAGACCTTGAAGCCCCCTCAACGGAGCCTGTCGCTTGAGAAGCACAGACTCTCCCGTTCAGTCACCTGCCGGAGCTGGACATCCACGCGGCCTGGGGGGTGGCCAGCGCTGGGACTGCACCCTGGGTGCCTGGGAGCCGGATCCCCGCAGCCCACAGTCCCACCACAGGGCCGGCAGCCTGGCCCACGGGCACAGGCAGACGGGGCTGCACTGAAGCAACAGCCATCAGAGTCCCCTGTGGTGGCACCAAGTCCCCAGGTCATCCCGGGACGTGGAGACCGTCCCCACTGCCTCCCTGGCCCACAGTCTGACGTCCCTTCTGCTGCGCCAGTAACTCCCCAGAGGGGAACAAGACCCCCCAGTCTGCCTTGGGGGAGGCCGGGACACCCCACAGCACCTCCCGCAAAGTTGAGGCCGGCTGTGGAGACACCCCAAGTGGCCGTGACCTCAGGTTCTCACCCTCAGGAGGCCTCCGGCCCGCGTGGTGACTACAGCCACGTCCCTGAAAGGGGCCTCGAGACGCCAAGGGAGGAAAGGCCTGGGGGCCGTACGGGGGGTGAAGACAGCCCGCCACCTGCCGCACAGCTGCAGCTCGGATCACGCCCGGCATCTCCCGAGGACACGCTGGTCCAGAGCCCTCTCCTCAGGGGGCCTCGGACACCGCAGCAGCAGGGGAACCAAGGTCCGGGGCTCCGTGTCGGCAGGAGTCCCTCCCCCTGTGCTCAGGCCTCCTCTGTCCTCTGGGAGTCGGGGAGTCACGCATCTGCATCCCTACTGCCCCGTCCATGTGTCTCACCAGCATCTGCCCGGTCCCTAGCGGGGAGGGGCTCCGCCACACGGGAGGAGATCTGAGGCCGCCGCCCTCCGGGAACCCTCGGGCCGATGGGCACCACCTCCGCTGCCCGGGGCTGCATCTCGAGCAACCGCGCCTGTCCCTCACACGAGTAAATTCAGCCTCTGACGCATGACCCAGGAGGAGTGATCAAGGCTCGGGGGTGTCACAATCCCGTCCGACCCGCTGAATGCGAGCCGACGCCGGTGGGTTCCCTCCACCCACCAACACCAGGCAGTTTGTTAAAATGTTCTGGCCTCACGTCTGGCTGAGGCTCATCAGTCTGTATGTTAAGAAGCTTCCTCACAAGGCTCCTGAGCTCCTGGTAACCACAGCGGGCTGCGTCATGGACATCGGCTCCGGGGGCCGCAAGGTTTAGAGAGGACGCCGGAAGAGGCCATGTTCACAGAGGTCAGCAGCCCAACAGCCTTCCTTACGGGATCTCCCAGAAACAGACGATGGCCTTGGAAGGTCAGCACCCCACTTTAGAGATGAGAAAACTAAGACCTGGAAGGGGTAGGTCACCCAGGACATCAGCGCGGAGCAGAATTTGAACCCAGGTCGTGTGACTCCAAGTGTTTAGGACCCAAGCTCGGGGCCCCTGAGGTACCGTGTGCCCCGTGGAGCCGGTCCCTCCTTTGCCGTGGGCCTGGCAGCTGCTGTCACCCCATTTTACAGGCGAGAAAACCAAGGCACAGAGATCATAGCACTTGGGGTCTGGGCTTCTCACACACACACTCCTCGCCCTCCACCCTGGCAACGTTCAGTGAGTGAGCTCGGCGGCAGATGGGCACACGGGGCGCAGAGCAGACCAAGGGCTGGGCCACCCAAAGAGCCCCGTGCCTCAGGCAGAGGAAAGACCCCCAGGAGAAGTCCAAGGTGACCTTCAGATCAGTGCTGCTTGACGGGACAATTCTGTCCCCATCTGCTGCAGACCTGCTTGCGCCCCCGTGGCCCCTGCAGGTGACCTGGCACAGGGGTCAGTGAGAAGCGCAGGTCAAGGGCAAATCAAGGGTGAGGCATGAGGACAGCTGGTCCAGTACCGGATGCTGCCCCTGCCTGCTCTGAGGGACCCGCTTCTGGGGATTAAGGCAGGAACGGGCAGGCTGGGGGGAACCGGGGACACGGTCCCTCCAGCCCAGCCCCCCTTACAAGGTGCAGCAGGGAGGTAGCCACATGCGGGTGCCCAAGCCTCGGCGCTGCGTGCCTGAACCCCGTTAGTGTTTCCTTCCACACCCGCACCCAAGCCCTGGGGCTATGCTCCAGGGGCTGGAGGGCCTGATTGTCCCCAAAGCCCCCCGCCCCCCCCAGCTCATGCTCCGCTGCTCCAGGCCAGCTTCGTGAGGGGACCGCTGGCCAGAGCCCAACCGCCCCGTGTGCTCTGGCCCCCAGTTCCTGGGAAGCATTAGAAAGTCTTCCAATGCTGGAGACCGCCACACGGTCACATCCCCCACCCCCGCCACTCGTCAGAAGCATCCTGTCCCAGGGCGTGTAACTGGACCCCAGCAGACTCAGCCACGAGAACCTGCGGCTCCGTCCCGGCCCATCACAGCGGGTCTCCAGCCGGCCAGCCCAGTGACCTCGGGGACCCCTGGGGGCTGTAGGCAGGGGGTGCTCGCTCGTGACTCTGGTTGCAGCCAGGTGGCAGATGGGCTCAACTCGGCGCCCATACTGTCCCCCCAGTACAGACTCCAGCTTCCCTGGGAAACCTCAGGCGATCTGGCGACACGGGATGCATGATCTTGCAGGAAGATGGCCTGGCGGCGGCGCGCACAACCTCTGCCCCGCGCCCCGGGCGCCCAGGAGGCATGTCTCGTCCCCTCCGTCATAGTCCCTCCCAACCGCGGCCCCTTCACCCCTTTGGGGGGCACCTGGCATCCAGAGACGGGTGCTTCTCCGCAGGGGGCGATGTGGTAATGCGTGGGGACAGTTCTGACCATTGCAGGAGGTCAGGTGTAGAGTCAAGGCCCCCAGGACAAAGGACCGTCCGGTCCCAAGCATGGACGGTGGCGAGGGCAGAAGCCGCGGTCAGAGCCGCATCCGGGAGCCCCGAGGCTGTGCAGCTCAGGGGAGACACGGCCCCCGGGGGTGCGGGCTGCAGGGCGACCCCGGCCTCTCCTGTGACTACGAGCCGCCACTTACTTGGAGAGCTTCATCTCAATCTGCTGCCGGATCTCCTGCCGCTCCTCGTCGGTCCTCCGGGGGAAGATGTTCCGGTCCTCCAGCTCCTGCTTGCTGGGCCGATTCCGCAGCTTCACCGCCAGCAGCTCCTTCTTGCATTTCCTGGGCAGCGTTCCTGAGAGCCGCCCGGGGGCCGAGGGGAAAGGGACAAGGAAACCGCGTTAGTTCAGTGCTGGCGTGTGCACCTGGCCGCCCAACTGCTGGAGGCAGGAGTCTGCACCAGAGCGAAGGGGGCACGTGTGTTCCGCGCCCCACGGACAGGTGATCACTCACCAAGGACCTGCAGGGGCGGCCCTGCTTGACACCTGTCACCCCAGGGGGTGATTAATGGCACTCGGTCTCCCTTCCGAGTTTGGGCCATAACTTACAGTTACTCTCTGCACGGCAGCCCCCTCCCCTCTCCCTGCCCCACGGGGTCCACTCTCCCCACTGACCACCACCCTCTGGCCACGCACGTCTTCTTCAGTCCCTAGGGCAGCCCACCTCGGGGCTTTGGAACAGGGCTGTCCTCCGCCTGCACCCCACTCTGCAGGACCATCCACAGCCAGCCCCGTCCCCACAGCCGCCCTTGAACCTTCTCCTCAAAGGGGCTCCAGTCACTACGACACCACACCGTGAATTCCCCCGGACCTGAGCTCTTCCCCATCAATTACTCTGTTCTGTCTCCCTCACCAGACTTAAAGGTCAACAAGTCTGCCTTCCGCGGGCCCCGGGACAGCGCTGACTCCGGGTCTCCGGGCTGAGGAGGCCGATCCTTATTTCCACCATGTCTAGGATCAGTCAACATGCAGGCAAGAGGAAGATCTCAGGGCGGACTGTCTACACTGAGAGTAGAAGGGGGCGTGGCAGCGTCCGCAGACAGAAGGTGGTTCAGGAGCGCGCGAGGAAACGGCGGTGAGCTGACGGGGTCTGAGGGAGACCCCCCCCAACCCATCCCTGGGAGGTGACTGCAGGTGACAGATGTGCAGCTGTCCCGGGACATGGATCTTAGTCCGGGGTTCAAACCAAACCGTCACCCAACACGGACACCCCCCTCGGCGGAGGCAAACGTTATTTCTCAAGAGAAGTGGCTCCCTAATGAAGCCGGCACCTAGCGGAGAAGACGGGGTTCAAACCAAGAAAGGGGTCTCAGCCCATGATGGTCGCACAGAAGTTGGGGATAAAGACAGACACAAAAATTGGGGCTCCGCTGAGGTTTGAATTTCTAATGGGAGTGTGCTTGCTATGTTTTATAGAGAACGTGGATCATAATGACTCCCCACACCGTTCCAGCCAGGGCTCCAGCCTGAATTTGTTTTAATAGCTTTATAAATGGCTGGGGTCCTATATTTATAGGATCATAAAAAGGCCGAAGGAGTCACGTGCATTTTTCAGTTAGTCCTTCCTGTGTGTTCTGGGGGACTGGCAGCTTGGGTGACTCATGAATTAAGGGCATCTCAAAGGTCTTGGGACAAATCCTTCATGAATGTCAAGGGCCTAATGCACGAGGAGGGCTTGCCATTTCCAGACGCCCCAAACACGCTCAACTGCGGAGCGACACTGAGCGTGGTTTAATCTTTTAAGCTTTTGATAACGCAGTTCTTTTTAAGCCCATGGCAAATGTCTTGGGCTTCTTATTACAAATTTTAATCATATCTGTCCTTAACCGACGAGAAGACCCCTTCATCAGAGATTTCCAGATGTAAATGAGAGCTCGCTCCACACAAAGTCCCCGCGCCGGGAACAAGCCATCCGCCCAGAGCCCGGCACGGGCACATAGTGGGGCCACAGCGGAGGCTTGGAGGCTGATATCGGGTCGTCTCCAGCGGGTCAGGAGGTTATTAGGTTCTGTTACTTAGTTAACTAAGGAGATTTCCGAATCGCTTAAAACTGAGGCTCTCCCTGCGTCTGGCCGGCGCTCCCACCCAACCTTGAGAATCCATTTGGGTTTTGTTGTTGTTTTAATGTTCATTTGTTTATTCATTTTTAGTATTCTTTTGTTGTTTATTTTGAAGAAGATACAGAGAACAAGTGGGAGAAAGGCAAAGAGAGAAGGAGACAGAATCCCAAGAAGGCTCCATGCTGTCAGCGCAGAGCTTGGCACGGGGCTTGAACCCGCACACCGTGAGTCGGACGCTTCACCAACCAGGCCACCCAGGCGCCCCTGATGTTTGTTTATTTTTGAGGAAGAGATAGAGACAAAGAGCACACGCAGGGGAGGGGCAAAGAAAGGGAGACAGAGAGCCCCAAGCAGGCTCCATCCACACTGTCAGTGCAGAGCCCCACGGGGGGCTTGATCCCACAAATCATGAGGTCATGACCTGAGGGGAAATCAAGAATCAGACACTTAACTGACTGGGCGCCCCCAGGGTCGATGTGAACAAGCACGTGTCCCAGAGGGATCTAACTCGGAGCAGGATGTGAGGCCGTGGATCAGAGGTGGGGAAACCCTCTGTCCCCACTGTGGGGGTGGGGGGCAAGCAGCCCTCCCCCCCATGCCCCCAGACACCCTGCTTTTCCTGTTCCGACCCAGAAACGTGGGACAAGCACAGAAAGCCAGACAAAAGGGTGCGCGTCCAATGTCATTCATGAAAGCAAGACTTTAAACACGACCAAGAGACCCACGATGACGCCTGTCAGGACACGGCACGTCCTGCGCACCATGTGGCCGCGCAGCCCCTCGATGACCGAGTGTCAGAAGGACATGCACGGGACGCTGCTGACCGCAGCAGGGCGTGCGGCATCCCTAGAAACAGACCTGTCGATGTGCAGGTGCCTCAACTTTAAGTGTATATGACATTACGAATCGGCTTCGAGATGCCAAGAATTGATCATTTTATGTACTAATGTTGCTTTTTGGTATTTTTGGGTTTTGTTTTTTTTTTTTATAATAACATAGTTTCCTTAGATGAAAACGAGTAATTATTTAAAAAGAAAGAACACTGTTGCGTAACATGAGCAAAGAGGGTGGAGAAATCTCTCCTCCATGAAAGCGGCAACTGGACAAAGCGGTCAGGGCCAGCGTTCCCAACGCTGTCATGAACCAAACGGCTGCCACAACACAGGGAACGTCTACCCAAGGAGAAGAGGCCGGATCTCTCAGAG
>PJEM01017034.1:0-23430 GCA_004023845.1 Helogale parvula | reverse complement strand
GTTTTGGTTGCTGGCTTCTTAGGGGGAGGAATCAATCTGTCTTGGCTCAGGCTGGGATTTTGGCTGCCCCTGCCTGGGGCGAGATGCACAGCAGGAGGTGATGTGCGTGTGCACAGTGTGCACCGTCGCAGACTCAACCCCCAGCGGGGATTGCGTTAGCGTTGGGGGAGGAATGAGGGTGTAGCTGTTGCCCGAGGCGCGCTGGGAGCTGCTGGAAATGAGCTGGGAGCTCTTGCAGCCTGTGTGCGTACCCAGGTCTCCACCACCACCAACTCTCTGCAGGGATCGTGCAGAGGTGGGGGCTATCTTTTTCCCCTGTTGGCACCTGGGATTTAGGGTTTGTGCAGCCAATGCTGGGGGCGAGATGCGCCGCGGAAATGAGGTGCGTGCTCCCACTCCCAAAGCCGAGGTCGAGGTGAGCACCCCTGATACCGCCGCTGCAGTGGTGGCCGACTCCTTGCCAAGTTGGCGCTGGGCTGGAAACTGTTCCTTCCTTTGCGCCAACTGGGTTCGGGATTTAGGCCACCCAGCAGTTATCTACGGAGTGAGTTTCTCCAAGCGCAGTTAAGCGCTCTTTACCTCTTCCCCAGAGACAGTACTATGAGCGTGTTCAGTCTCTCTGTCTCTCGGGCTCCGCGTGCTTCCCCCGCGGTGGGCTGGGGCTGCCACCTCCCCTGCCCGTCTCCGGCTGGCTCGTTTTCCAATCTCCCCAGTTCGCACTCACTCACTCAGGTATCCTTCAGGTTCTCTTCCTTCTGGAGTCCGTATTTTCTCCTTCTGCTCTTGCAGATGAGAGCAGTGTCCTTCTCAGTTTGATCGATGGGGCAGATGAAGTTTACAGAGCTCCCTTCCTCTCCGCCATCTTGGCTCCTCCCCAGGGTAGTTTTATTTTTAACTTTTGGAGAAATCCCATACTGTTTTCCACAGTGGCTGCACTAGTTTTCATTCCCACTAAATGTGCACCAAGATTCCTTTATCTCCATTCTCGCTAACACTTTTGTTTCTTGTTTTGTTCGTTCATTTTACCATTCTGACATGTGTGTAGTGGTATCTCATCGTAGTTTTGATTTGCGTTTCCCTGATGAAGAGTGATGAGGTTAAATATATTTTCATGTATATGTTGGCCATATAAATGTCTTTTCTGGTGAAATGTCTATTCATGTCTTCTGACCATTTTTAAATTGGTTTATTTGTATTTTGGGTGTTGAGTTGTATCACTTCCTTATTTATTTTGTATACTAATACTTTTTTATTTTTCAACTTTGTTAACATTTATTTTTGAGAGAGAGAGACAAACAAAGCATGAATGGGAGAGGGGCAGAGAGAGGGAGGGTACAGAGGATCAGAAGCAGCTCCAGGTTCTGAGCTGTCATTACAGACAGTCTGTGGGGCTTGAATTCATGAACCATGAAATCATGACCTGAGCCAAAGTCACATACTTAACTG
The DNA here is from genome assembly GCA_004023845.1 of Helogale parvula. NCBI lineage: Eukaryota > Metazoa > Chordata > Mammalia > Carnivora > Herpestidae > Helogale > Helogale parvula. The sequence goes on along the minus strand of PJEM01017034.1, from coordinate 21,984 downwards.
ACTGAGCCACCCAGGTGGCCCTGTACACTAATTCCTTATCAGACATCTTATTTGCAAATATTTTCTTCCATTCACTAGGCTGCCTTTTAGTTTTGTTGATAGTTTTCTCTGCTGTGCAGAAGGTTTTTACTTTCATGTAGTCCCAATGCTTTATTTTTGTTTTTATTTCCCTTGTCACAAAAGAGCTATTTAAAGAAGGTGCTATGGCTGACGTCAGAGACCCTACTCCCTGTGCTCTCTTCTAGGATTATGATGGTTTCATGTTTTACAGTTAGGTCTTTAGTCCATTTTGAGTTTATTTTTGTTTATAGTGTAAGAAAGTGGTCCAGTTTGATTCTTCATGGACTAAACCAGCAGATTCCATTAATGGAGACTGAAGACAGGAAAGGGGTAACAGACTAACCCAGCAAACAGTGGTAAATAGAGACTGTGGACTGGAGGTGGGGAAGGGATTCCAATGTGGAGTTGTGGATTGAACCAGGAACTAAAAACTGGGGCTCTGTCAGAGCCTTCTGTCAGTGACAAGGTGACATGCTTACCCTAGAAAGCAAATTCAATCAGGAGTTCTAATGTAAAAAAAAGCAGAGCTCAAACCAATGGCCCTTGGAAATGTTGAGAGACAGTGAACTCAAAACTATTCATGGGATGTCATACCTGTGTTTTTTCTTGTCCCCAAATATAGTCAGAAGTGTGCTTAGGATCTCAACACCTCCACCATATCTGTTAAAAAACAAAATTTAACCAAGTAAATTCTGAATACCTAACTGGTTTTATTAAATGATTTATGAAACAGGCAGCATTGCACCTACCAAAGAAAAAGAAGCTCCATCGAGCTGAAGAAAAGAAATCGTTTTTAAGTATAGAAAGAAAGTAGGGGGCAAATTATCAGCAAAGAATCCATTGTTTTAGTCAAGGTTGCCCTCCTAAGGAGAGAGAAAGCATCTGTCAGTATAGCTTTTAGTGATGACCAGGAAATTCCCATGTTGACTGGTGATATATTACATCTCTGGGAGGTGAAAATACTGTTAGGCAGTAAGTCTTGTTTTACTAACTTGGAGCATTAACTTAAGTGGTTCCATACTGGCCATGTGTCTTTATTTCTAACACAACTCTCCAAAGAACTATAAAGTCTGTGTGTCATGTTGTTAAAAGGATCAGATGAGAAATGTATATACAGATACACATCTAAGGTTTATTGGCATGGATTTCATACATGTTCTCCCATTTCTTCCTCAGCTGCAGAGGACCCATTGCCAAAGGTTGGAATATAAGCTCCTAAAGATAGTATAAAAAAGTACTGTGTCCCTGTATTGCTGTTGTAACAGAAAGTAATACATAACAGAACTTTACATACAACATCAGGTGAGGTTTGGAACCTTAACAATAGAGCATGACTTCTGTGTGGTTGAAATTTGCTCAGCACATAGAATTTGCTGTCCATATGTTTGCCCTCCTGACCCTGTTATTTGGTTCCCTGTTGCTGCATTTGTTCTCTTCCTCAGGACCCAATCTTGGAGATTTCCTTACCTTCCTGGGTATTTTCCCCCACACCATCTGAGAATCCACAGTCACGAGACCACACCTGATAGGGTTAAAATCTCACCTTGTTGGCTCCTCCTTGAGGCTCAGGTTGTACATGCCTCTTCCACACTCAGGCTTGCTCATTCTGCTTTGTGTTCTGCCTGCTCCCCAAAGGGAGCTCTCCACACAGCAAGGAGTTGGCCCTGTACGTGCCACACACTTAAGATTTCCCCTCTTCTGCACATAAAGAACATTCCTGCTGGGCGGTCAGAGGTATTGGTATCATCCTTTTTTTTTAGTTGCTTAATAGATGCCTCTTTCTCAATAAGCTGGATTTCCACAGTTCTCTCTTCAAAGGAGGATGTTTGTTGTCACCATTCATATATATACCAGTCCAGACCTTGTGCATCTGCTCTAATTTCTTCCCCCCATTTTTTTTTTTTTTTTTTTGCCATTCTCTGTCCTGGGCTTCAGACTGTGGCTCCCAGGAAGACCCTGGAGGATGTGTCTGATCCCTCACTTTTAGGCAAAGAATACCTCTGCAGCCTGCATGCTGCCCAGAAGTCAGTGGTGACTTGAGGTGACTTGCTTCCTGGTCTCAAAATTATGCTCTCTGTCCATGGAGGGGACATTATACATATTTTCATGTTACCTTTAGTCTTGGGTATATGATTTCTTCAGGTGCCCCATCTCAGGATATCATAGTTCCTCTGTGATCGGATAGGTACAGGACTCCAGCACCAGCTCACTTTGAACTATATCAAAAAAGGTGATAAAGGGACCTCTTTACATTGTTGACTTCTTACAGTATCCCCTTCAGCTCCAGCTTCAGTCTTTGCTCACACTAATTTTTCCATCAATGACACTTTGTACAGTGGTCAGATCTTCAGGTGGCTTATCTCTCCACCTGTTTCTGTCCCCTTTCATAAAACAAAGGCACGAATCAGGTGGTAGGTGAGATCAGGATAGTTGGATTGGCTCATATCAACTCCCAGGTGGAGAGTCCAACATGGTTTTTTAAAACATCAGAATCCATCCCACTTGCTGTTTCTACTCCAGGAAACAGAAAAAAGTCCTGTCACAGCTTGTTTCTGGAGCCAACATACTTTCTAGACAAAAGAAAACACATTTGCAATTATTAAATTTTCTATCTTCTAAGGAAGATATAAAGTATCTTTTCTGAAAAGGAAAGGAACCACTCATCCTTATTTAGCTGCCTCCTATGAGAACCAGGGTCTATTACATGATGCTGTTGGAGATTATTCGAAGTGGTTTTTCTGGAAGGTCTTACACCACAAGTGGGAAGGGGTGTGGAAGTAAATGCTGGTGCTGTCTTAAAATTTGCCACCATGAAGAATTATTACTGTCATAACATTAAAAATAAAGAAAACTAAAGTAAGATAAAGAAAGAATAATATGGGCATGAATATTTGGTTAGAAGAATCAGGCTTTGAAATTAATCTGAAAGAGTGAAGGGCATATTAAAGAACAAGGACTTTCCAAGATAAGGGAAGAGCCTGAGCAAATCAAACTTTACATCCAGGTCAGAAGTCCAGAGCAACGCCTGGACAGAAAGAGAAGGGATCCTGGACACACAGTGTGTCTAAGACTGAGGTTCTCTGTCCCCATCATAGCACACCCCAAACCATCCACTGTTGTACTAACTCTTTTTTCTCCCCTCCTATCTCCTCTCCCCAGTGCCTTCTACTGTGCCAGCCATGGGTCAGTCCTCCTCTTCTCCACCCTCTCTTAAAAATGCTGGCGATTTGGCATCCAGTTTTAACAAGTTTTTTAAGGAATTGAAGCCAGAAAGCAAAATCCTCTCCCTGGAAACAATCACAATGATTCAATCACACCTAGAGAAGGGTGACCTTCAGAGTGCAGTTTCTGCAATCAATGATGCATTGAGAGACATCGACAATGCCCCACTGAGCATTGCTGTGACAGGGGAGTCTGGGACAGGGAAGTCCACCTTCATCAATGCCCTGCGTAGGATAGGGCACGAGGAAGATGGGGCTGCCCCCATTGGGCCAGTGGAAACAACCATGAAGAGAACCCCATACAAACACCCAAAGTTTCCCAATGTCACATTATGGGACCTGCCTGGCATAGGGACCACTACCTTTCAGCCACAAGAATATCTGGAGGAAATGAAATTTGGTGAGTATGACTTCTTTATTATCATCTCTGCTACACGCTTCAAACTCCATGATGCACAACTGGCTACAGCAATTGGAAAAATGAAGAAGAATTTCTACTTTGTCCGAACTAAAGTGGACAGTGATTTACATAATCTAAAAAGGAGTAAACCCACCACATTCAATAAGGATGAAATCCTGCAAAGGATCCGCAATGACTGTGTGAAACACCTGCAGAAAGCCAATGTGAGTGACCCTCAGGTCTTCTTAGTCTCCAGCCTTGAGCTGTCAAGCTATGATTTCCAAAACCTAGAGACCACCCTTCTGAGGGAGCTCCCAGCCCACAAGCGCCACATCTTCATGCAATACCTGCCAAATATTACTGAGGCCGCCATTGACCGGAAGAGGGATTCCCTGAAACAGAAGGTCTGGCTGGAGGCCCTGAAGGCTGGAGCATCTGCCACCATCCCTTTGGTGGGCTACATCACTGATAATGATGTGGAGACTTTAAAGGATGCTTTAACGCTGTACAGGGTTTACTTTGGGCTGGATGATGCATCCCTGAAAAACATGGCTAAGGACTTGAATGTGCCAGTGGAGAAACTCAAGGCAAACCTTATGTCTCCTGGTTTGCTCTCAACTGAGAAGAATGAAGAGTCTTTAGGGGACAAACTCTTGAGATATTTGGAAATATTCTGTGGTATTAATGGAGGACTCATTGCCTCTGGTGTTTACTTTAGAAAGGTTTACTATTTGCAAAATTATTTTCTTGACACTGTGGTGAGTGATGCAAAACTTCTTCTTAAAAAAAAAGAGATTTTTAAGGACTCTGTAGGCTCTGGGTAAGCCTACATACTTTAGCATGATTGGCAGAAAATGGGAAAAACCTAGTCAGCTCTGGAATTATTCTTGATGCTGTTATGGTACTGGTGCCTGGAAAGATGACTTGGGCTTCCTCGAAGCAATCCTGACCCACTGCCCTCAGGGATTATTACAGACATTTCCATAATTGGCTCTTCAACCAACCACCACCTTAGTATTATTTGACAATGTGAGCCACAAGTTCTAGAATCCTTCTTTCATATGATCCTTCTTAGGAAAAGGAAGAACAGTAATCTGGAATTTTCTGCTTTATTGTGTGATGGCTACTTTATACACAGCCATGGTCTTAAGACTGAAATACTAGTAATAAACGGCTATGGACATAGTAGGTCCTGAAAATTAGTTTTAAAATAAATGCATGCATGGCACATATTTGGTGTTCCTGACATTCTGTTATTAGTACATAAAGTCCTTTTGTTAAATATTTTATTTAAATTCTAGTTGGTGAGCACACAGTGTAATATTAGTTTCAGGTGCTCAGTGTAGTGATTCAACACGTCCATACAACACCTGTACTCATCACCTTAGTACCCATCACCTATTTCACCTATTCTCCCAACCGCCTCACTTCTGGTAACCATCAGATCGTTCTGTAGTTAAGTGTCTGTTTCCTGGTTTGCCTCTCTCTCTTTTTTTCCTTTGCTTGTTTTGTTCCTTAAATTCTACATATGAGTGAAATCATGTGGTATTTGACCCGGGCCTGGCCTTTCAGGGTGTGTTTTTAGGAGAGTGTTACTTGCTCTCTGTTGTTGTGAATTTGGTTATTTTATTTCCCTACTTGTAGTTATGTTTTGGACTCTCCACCACGTGTGCCTTGATTTGTTTCTTGATGTAGCCCTGAAAAGGAAAGCAGACATACAAACAGTAAAGAAAAACATGCAAACACACAGAGAAATAAGAAAAAGAAAAAAAAAAAAAAGAAAAGAAAAAGAAAAAACCAAAACGAAAGCAAAAAACCCAGAAACATCAGCTATAAGTAAAGAACAGGATGGAGGCGGTGCTGATGGAAGAGCAAATACAAAGTGAGAAATGACAGGGGCGGGGAAAAAGAAAAATAAAACATTGCTCAGGCAGTGGGACTCAAATGCTTTATCCAGAAAGAGAGAAAGATAATAAAGAAGGAGGCGGGGTGGAGGGGGAAGAAAAGAAGGTAAAGTTGCCCAGACAGAGAAACCAGATTACTTAATTATTCCGGAGAGAGTGAATAGCAAGTAAACAAGGAGGTGTAAAACATGTATCAAGAGAACGGATTAAATATGTCTGCGTAAACAAACCAACAACCAGAGTAACCAGCCTAGAGGAAGGAAGAGATAAGAAGGAGAAAAGGAAGGAAGAATATATCTAAGAAACAAGAATTGTCCTAGAATTAATCCAGGCAATGCGGCAGCACTATTCTGGAGGAGGGAGCCAGCTCGGTCCTCAGCTTTTATCCCACCCCAGTAGATATCCAGTTACCAGGCTCAGAGGGGCATGGTTTGGTGTAGGCATTCTGCCTCCATTGTGGGCCCTATAGTCCAATCCCTGAGGCCCCACCTTGGTGGTAGTGGGGAGAAAAATGGTAACCCCCCAGTCTCTCCCCCACAGACCTGGTGTCCCAAATCACTCTCTTCAAGCTGTCTTCACTGTGCCACAGGCACAAATGAGTCTCACTCTACCAACTCTTGCTTTGCTGGCATTTAGACTCCTGCTCCCTGTGGCCTGGTACTGGAGAAGCATAGCTCTGTGCCACCCCATATGTGGTCCCCAGACAGGCTTTGTCCTGTCCCATAGCACTCCAGGGAGGGGATCACTTTCTTTTAGTGTGGACTGTGCCCCTGACTTAGCCACCAAGCATAGGCTGGCTATCTTCTCCCCAGGTGGGTCAACAGGGCAGCCGGCACCAGTCCAGAGAAAGCTCTGCAGTTAGAGATTGTCCGTCCTCGTCTGAGGCTTTTTTTCTTGTCCAGATACAGGCCTATGCTTCTCCAGCCATACTTTCTCCTCCCTTTGTCTCTCCACAGAAGATCCCTTCCCTTCCTTTGCTTAATCTCTCCCAATTCACAATCATGCACCCACGGCCTTCAGGTGGTCCCAGTGTATCCCTGGTAGCGACTCAGTCTCTTTTCCTCCCAGACTCTTGGAGTTCGGAGTCCTTTGGCTTCAACACCTCTTTGTTTGAGAGACATGGGAAGTTTGTATCCCCCTACTTCTTCGCCATGTCAACCCCCTCCTCCAGAATTCCCTCTTTATCTTTGTATTTTGCACGTTTCACCGTGATATGTCATGGTGTTTACCTTTTTTTGTTGAATTTGAGAGTTCTCTGTGCCTCTTGGGTTTGGATGCCTGTTTTCTTCCCAAGATCGGGGAAGTTCTCAGCTATAATTTGTTCAGGTAAACGTGCTCCCTTTCCAGATGTTCTTCTTCTGGGACTCATATGATATGGATATCGTTTCATTTTGTGAAATCACTAAGTTCCCTAAGTGTCCTTAAGGATCTAGGATATCATGATCTAGTAATTTTATTTCCTGCTTTTTTCCAGCTCATTATTCTTAATAATTCTGTCTTCTATATCACCTATTCTCCCCTATGCTTCTTAAACCCCCAATGTAACTGTATGGAGTCAGTTTGCATCTTACTTATAGCCTGTTTTATATAAGCTGCCTAGTTCTTAGGTCTTTGATCTCTGCAGTAGGGATTTCTCTGGTGTCTTCTATGTTTTTTCAAGCCCAACTAGTAGTCTGACTGTTTTTCTAAATTCTTGTGCAGATATATTGCTTATATCTGTTTTGAGCAAGTCCCTAGCTGTGATTTCTTCTTGACCTTTTTTATGGGGAGGCGGGGGTGAAGGTTTCCTTTTTCTTTCATTTTGGTTAAGTTTCATCTTTTGTGTGTTTTAATAGCTTGTTATCTTTCTTGTACCTGAGTGTGATGTTATATTAAAAAAGGGTTTATACACTGTCAAGGATCTGGCACTCTAGAAAATGTTTCTGCTGTATACTGTGTGCACTCTGCTGTTGTATTTTGGCTTCTCCTTCCCACTGGTCAGTCCTCCTCAGAGCTCCTCCTTCTTCACGGTGGGGAGTTTTTGGATCTTTAACTATGTGTGCTTTGATTTGTTTGTTGAAATAAGCCTGGGGATAAAGAAAAAAAAATAGGAAAAAAAAAGCCTGATCCAAAAAAAGAAAAACAGAGAGAGAAAGAATAGAAAAGGCAACAACAACAATAATAACAAGAAATCGAAGAGACAATCAACAAAGTATACACCTGCTTCCAAAGGAAAGAAAGAAAAGAAAAATAAAGAAAAAAGAAGACTGATCTCAAAAACAATAGAGAAAAGTAAATGAAAAAAAACTCACAGACAAAAAAATTATAAGCCTGATTCGAAAGGAAAAAGGAAATAAGTAAAACAAACAAACAAACAAACAAAAAAACCAGAAGGGAAAAAATAGAGTATGCCTGGTTCTATGTCCACTCGAGATGCAGGTTATGCTTTGGAGCTATGATAGTAGACTTGCTGCATGCAGCATGCTGCCTATGCTGGTCTTCTGGAGGAGAGGCCCACTGTGTCGGATCAGAGTCAGACCCACCACATTAAGTGTGCAGCTGCCAGGCACAGGAAAGTGGGGTTTGGTGTAAGTGGGTCCACGTCCACTGAGGGGCTGCCGTGTTGCTGTCTGCAGTCTCACTGTGTCAGTGGTGAGGGGGGAACTATGCCACCATGCTATCTCTTCCCCAGACAGCGGATCTCACACCCCTTGCACTTCAGCAACCCCTCACACAAGGACAAGGGCAGTCAGCACACCCTGTGTCACAACTCTCCTGTGTTTTTTCTCTGGTGCCTGGCTGTGATTAAAAACTTCAAATGTTAAAGTCCCAGCGCCAAGCAGACCTGACCCCTTGTTCTGGAGTAGAGCCTCTCCACACTGTGTCTGATGTCTTTTGCCCCAGAAAACCAGCCCCACACCTGTGTATTGCTTGGAATCTATGCTGTACTACTGTGAAAAGCAGCAACCAGGTTATCTACCATCTGTACTTGCCTCTGTCCTCTGCTGATAAAATCTTTTTGCTGCAGCCTGCAAGGTCTTCTGTCCTTGGAGAGGTAAAATATTCTCTTCCAAAGATACTTCAGGATGAGGAATGCTCTCTTCCAGTGCAACCAAGGTGATCCCTACACAATGCTATGGCGCTCCAGGGCCCGTGTCCTCCTCCCCAGGTGTGCATGCCACAGCTCACTCTGGAGAAAGTTGCCCACTTGTTAAACATCAGAGTTTGAGCTCCACAAGCTATTTGCAAAAAAAAACACACAAAAAAAACAAAAAAAAACAAAAAACAAAAAACAAAACCCCCCAAAAACGTGTGGCACTCAGTACCCATTGCTCCCTAGACAGTGTTCTTTAGTGTTTTTCATCTTGTGTGAACTCAATGCCACACTCTCTCAACTCCTCTCTGTTTCTCCCCTATGGAAAAGGTTTTATCCCTTCTGTGGCATTACCATTTTTCTGTCCTTTAATTCACTTCCATGTACCTTAATCTGCCATGTTGTCTCCCTCCAACTGTGGAGATCCTTTTGCCAGTCCTCAGATCAATTTATGGGTGTTGTAGGTTATCTGACCACAATGCAGCTGTGCTTGAGAGACAAGCAAAGCCCAGGGACCCCCTACTTTGCCAGCTTGGAAACCACCCCTACATTTTTAAGAAAAAAGAAACATCTCAAATAAACAACCTAACTTTCAACCTCAAAGAAATAAAAAAAAAAAAGAAGAAAAACTAAGTGAAAGTCAAGCAGAAGAAAGGAAATCAACATCAGAACAGAAGTAAAGGAATTAAAGACAAAAATGATAGAAAATATTGATGAAACTAAGAGCTGACTTTTTCAAAGTATAAACAAAGTGAACAAATATTTAGCTAGACTGAGGAAAAAAGAGAAGACAAATAAAATTGGAAACAACTGCTACGTAAAAATACAACAGACCTTATATGCCAATGGACTGGATTATCTAGAAGAAACAGATAAATTCTTGCACTCATACAACTACCCAAACTGACGCAGGGGGAAATTTAATGCTGTAAACATACAGATGTTGATGAGAAAATTGAATCAGTATTCAAGTACATCAATAAAGAATAGCTCAGGACTAGATTACTTCACTAATGAATTCTACTTTATATTGAGAGAATAATTAATACCAATTCTTCTCCAACTCTTCTAAGAAATTGAATAGCAGAAAACATCTCCAACTTGATTTTACAAGGCCAGTGTTACCCTGAGACAAACCGTATGATACCAAAAGAAAAAATGTTCAGGCCAGAATCCTTAATACATATAGATGCAAATATTTTCAACAAAATTCTAACAAGCCAAATTCAATAGAATATCAAAAGGATCATGTATCAGAATCAAGTGGGTTTTATCTCTGGAATGTAACCATAATTTCACATGAGCAAATGAATGGATATAATACACTGCATAAACAGAATAAATAATAATAATCATATGGTCATATCAGTTGAAGCAGAAAAGGCATTTGACAAAATTAAATTCCTTTTACTGATAAAGATGCTCAACAATATGTGTATAGAAGGAAGTTAACTCTTTCATCAATGTACTGTGGGAAATTGGGCGTGAGGAGGAGTCTTTTGCTCCCACTTGGGTGGTGAGGACCACCCAGATCCCACTTGCTACTCATACCACATTCCCAGAGTGGTGTTGTGGGAACTGCCAGGCACAGGGACTGTCCACAAAGCCTGGAGAACTATCTGGAGGAGAAGCAGCTTAGCCGGTATGACCTCTTTATCATCGTTGCATCTGAACAGTTCAGCATGAATCTTGTGAAGCTTGTTAAAACCATACAAGACCTGGGAAAGACGTTCTACATCATCTGGACCAAGCCAGACAGAGCTGTCAGCGCAAATGTTATCTCAGAGGAACGATACCTGCAGAATATCTGGGAGAATGTCCAGGAAACTCTCCATAAGGAGGGATGTGTGTGAACCCATCATATCCCTGGTCTCCATATTAGGGAAAGTAGCGGCAGTGAATATGCTACCTGACCTGAGCATCCTAAGACCAGCGAGAAGAAGCAGACAGTAGAAATGTGGGCAAAACATGTAGAATAAGATTATCCAAAGCATACCTTGCTGTTCGGGTGAGAAATGTGTGTCTCTGGTAACAACTGTCCTAGGACTGATAGAATGTGCAGTGTAGGGAATATGTGGTCAATGGTATTGTAGTAGTGGTGTATGGTGACAGAAGGTAGCTACACTCCTGGCAGGCTTAGCAGTGTGCATAAAGTTGTGGACCTATTGGGTTGTAACATTGCGTGTCAGCAATACTGCAATTAGAAAAAAAATGGTATCCCAGAACTTTGGACACAGAATCAGCAGCAGGCTCTGAGCTGTCAGTACAGACCCTGACATGGGGCTCAACCTCACAAAGTGTGAGATCATGACCTGTGCTGAAGTTGGAAGCTTAACTGACTGAGTCACTCAGGCACCCCCAGAACTTCTTATTAAAGAGCAAAATGAGGGAAGATCTGGCTGTAGGGACATGTGGGAGGCCAGATGAAGTCTATCTCCTTCCCTGCCCTCCACATGGATCAATCCATCAATTAATGCAGGACCTAGAGGCCTCCTACTATCCCTCCTGCTACCTTTTTCTCTGGCACCAGACTCTGGCTCAGCCCCACCACTGACTAGGGCAGTCTTACCATCACCCTGGACCTCATTCCTCATGCATAAAATAAGCAACTAAAGAACTAAGCTATTCAAGGAGTCCTCTTGCACCAATGTTTTTGGTTCTGTGATTCCTGGACAATTTCCCTGCCCACCTAGGTATAGACTTGCAGATCTGCTAAAGCAGGTTGAACTCAGTCAAGGGCTTCAGCTGCCCTTAGGAGCCTAAGACTTTACAGTCTTTATATACACAAGACTTACAGTCTTTACATACAGAGCCTCAGGGACATGACCTGAGAAGCAGTTTAGCCAGGGGTCTAGAAGTGTGCCTCAAACAGAGCAGCCTCCTTATTGAGATCAACTTGAAGTGGGCCAGGATCGATGACAACTTGCCCATCTTTTGATATAAGCAGCATTGAGACCCCCAATTCCTTTCCTCCTTCCTCCATTGGCTTCAGAAATGCTGCATACATTGTGTGTGTGGTATTAGATACTTTTACTATTGCAAACTGATTCACCTCAGCCTGATCACTAGTCACCAGCCTTTGTGTTTTTGTCAATATTATTTCAGTTATAAGAGCTTTGTCTACTCAGGCTGCCATGACGTAGTGCCACAATTTGGGTATCTTAAACATCAGAAGTTGATCTTCTCACAGTTTTTGGGCTAGAAGTCCTAGATCAACATGTCTTCAGTGTTGGTTTATTTTAAGGCTTCTCTCCTTGGTTTGCAGAGAGCCACCTTATCCCTCTGTTCACATAGTCTTTCCCTGTATGCCTGCATATCTGTGTCTGATTTACCTCTTCTTATAAAGAATCATATTGGATTAGGGACCATAATAAATGTCTTAATTTATGTATGTGTGCATGTATGTATTATTTATTTATTTTGAGATAGAGAGAATGTGTGCATGAGCAGGCAGAGAAAGAAGGGGAGACAGAGAATCCCAAGCAGGCTCCACATTTAACACATAGTCCAATGTGGGGCTCTATCCCACAACAACAGGATCATAACCTGAGCCAATATCAAAGAGTAAGATACTTAATTGACTGAACCACCGAGGTGCCGTAAAGATCTTATTTTAACTTCATTACTTATCTCCAAACATAGTTACATTGTGAGGCACTAGGAGCTAGGATTTCATCAAACAAATTGGGGTGGGAATCAAGGGACATAATTTAGCCCCAAATGGGCTTCAAGTTATTCTACCAGCCTGGAGCACTGAGGAGAAAATGGGGCTGCCTCATTGTCACATTAGGGTTTTGTTTTCTTGGGTCAACAAAATCCCTTACCAACCACTCACCTGCTTCCCAATTTCCTTCAATGTCTTTTTGCAGTCTTCTTGCCTGGGGTGTGTGTGTGTGTGTGTGTGTGTGTGTATCACTATTTGGAAAAGATTTGTATGTATATATGGGACAAGGTAGTCAAGGCTTTGATTAAAGTCCCTAACAGTGATGGCAGCAACACTGCTGTAGCTCAGAGGTAACAGAGGTAAATGAGGACACAGGAGGAAAACAAGCCGCTAATTAGTGTCAGAAAGATAAAAATTACTGCACTATCCCCAAACCTAGATCAATGTCTGGCACATAGCAGCCACTCAACAATTTTTTACCTTGTTGAAAACTGTGTGCACAAAAGTAGAAGACCATAAATAAGGAAAATTTGGAAAATAAGGAAAACCTCTTTGAAATATAAAATGTGAGAACTGGGGGGAAAACACAGTACAAAGCTTGGAAAATTAAAAAATCCTCAAGAAATAAAATTTAAAGCTCTTCACAAGTGGCCTAAATCTCTGATAATGGTTCACTATTCACTTACCTAGAAATCCCTACAAAATCTTGCACATCAAAAGGTTCAAATCTGAGTCTCCAGCAAGTGGTGCTGGGAAAACTGGATAGCGACATGCAGAAAAATCAACCTGAACCATTTTCTTACACCATACACAAAAATAAACTCAAAATGGAGGAAAGACCTAAATGTAATACAGGAAGCCATCAAAATCCCTGAGAAGAAAGCAGGCAAGAACCTCTTTGACCTTGTCTGCAGCAACTTCTTACTCAACACATCTCCATAGGAAAGGGAAAGAAAAGCAAAAATGAACTATTGAGACTTCATCAAAATAAAAAAAACTTCTGCACAGAAAAGGACACAATCAGCAAAACTAAAGGGCAACAGATGGAATGGGAGAAGATATTTGCAATGACATATCAGATAAAAGGTTAGTATCGAAAATCTATAAAGAACTTATCAAACTCAACACCCAAAAGACAAATAATCTCATGAAGAAACGGGCCAAAGCCATGAACAGACACTTCTCCAAAGAAGACATCCAGATGGCCAATAGACACACGAAATGATACTCAACATCACTCATCATCAGGGAAATACATATCAAAACCACAATCAGATATCACCCCACACTTGTCAGAATGGCTAACATTAACAACTCAGACAACAACAGATGTTGGTGCGGATGCAGAGAAAGAGGATCTCTTTTGTGCTGCTGGTGGGAATGCAAACTGGTGCAGCTATTCTGGAAAAAAGTATGGAGGTTCCTCAAAAAGTTAAAAATAAAATTATCCTATGACCCAGTAATTGCTCTAGTAGGTATTTATCCAAGGAATATAGGTATGATATTTCAAAGGGACACATGCAACCCAATGTTTATAACAGCATGATCAACAATAGCTGAAGTATGGAAAGAGCCCAAATGTCCATCAATGGATGAATGGATAAAGAAGATGTGGTGCGCGCGCACACACACACAGACACACACAATGGAGTATTACTCGGCAATCCAAAAGAATGAAATCTTGCCATTTGCAACTACGTGGGTAGAACTAGAGGGTGTTATACTAAGCAAGATTAGTCAATCATAGAAAGACAAATATCATATGACTTCATTCATATGAGGACTTTAAGATACAAAACAGATGAACATAAGGGAAGGGAAGCAATGGAGGGGATCCAAACATAAGAAACTCTTAGATAGGGAGAACAAACAGAGGGTCACTGGAAAGGTTTTGGAAGGAGGATGGGCTAAATGGGTAAGGGGAATTAAGAATCTATTCCTGAAATAATTGCTTCACTATATCTAACTAACCTGGATATAAATTTTAAAAAAAGAAGTAAATTATATAAAAAAGAGGCTCAAATCTTCACTTTCACTTGAAGAACACATGAAACTGCCCAAGCCATCAAGTATATGCATGTCTGAAAGCCACCAAGTATCTGAAGGATGTCACTTTGCAGAAGCAATTTGTGCCATTCTGTCACTACAGTGGTGGAGTTTTAGGTGTGCACAGGCCAAACAGAACATCTGGACATGGGGTCAGTGGCCTATAATGAGTGCTGAATTATTACTCCACATGTTCACAAATTCAGAGAGTAATGCTGACCTTAAGGTTTTAGATGTACAGTTTCTGGTCATGGAGCACATCCAAATGAACAAAACCCCCAGGATGAGGCATAGAACTTACAGGCGTTATATGGTCAGATCACCCATGATCTGAGCTTTTCCTGCCACATTCGGGTGATCCTTACTGAAGGAGAGCATATTGTTCCTGAAGGAGAAGAGGAGGTTGCACAAAAGAGAAAGACATCCCAGAAGAAACTAAAGAAATTAAAAAAAAATTGATGAGGAATAAATTCTGAAAAAATAAATGCAAGGAAAAGTTAAAAATAATAATAACTCGTTTGTAAATATGGCATTTTCCAGGCCTGCTAGGTCCCGGTGTGCCTTTAGACTGTCCTTTGATAAATAGTGTTGCAATGATGGGACAACCTCTCCCCACACCTCTGGCGGCATTAAGGGGTTTTCCATATACCTTTCTACGCACTGACCCACTCCTTCCTCGTTCCATGGAAGGTTTGATGGGTGACAGCCATTGGTTCTACTTATCTATTCGGAGGAGCTTCGAATCTAAGGGACTTGAGTTCTTGAGACACTAAGGTATCTCTCTTTCTCCTTCACCCAGACCAGCAGGAGGGAGACCAAGCTTGGAGGCAGCGGATAGCAAATTCTTTTTAATTCTCACATAAAGTTACCATCTACCACCTAATCATTACTTCAATGACCTACTTTTGCAAAACAAACTACTCCCCAAAACAAGGTGGTTTTAACATGGAACAATTCACTACATCTTATAATTTCATGGGTCAGGAACTAAAACAAGGCTAAGCTGCTCCATAAAGCAACAGAAGTCATGACGTGTTCAGCGGCAAACATCTGGTACAGAGGGTTCAAGATGTCCTCACTCATGTGTCTGGTGCTTTGGCTAGCATGACCAGGTCAAACTCGGCTAACACGGCTTACTGAGGCACTTACATTGGCCTACCCAAATCCCCCCACATGGCAGAGCAGGGCTCCTAGAGAGATTATGTGAGAGATCCAGGTTAAAAGTGCAAGACTTTTATGCTTCAACTTCAAAATTCCTAGAACATCTTACAGTAGAAGACACTAATGTGATGTCAGATTCAAGGTGGTGAAGAGGAGGAAGAGAGAAGCAAACAACTTGCTGCCATGTCAATTGGACTAAAATTTGGATAGGGTAGTATTTTGGTTTCCTCTCAGCCATAGCAATAGGATAAATGGGATCTGATGCAGGTAACAAATTGTGCTATTTTGGAGAATTAAAAAAAAATATTCCACAATGTTAGAATGCAGATGTCAAGACATATCAGATTCTAGAAGAAAGGAATTTACATTCTGTGTTTTTAAGTGAATATACTATAAACACATCTCTTATTGTTAATTGTACGCCTTGAAGTGGAGCCTAAGATTTAAGGAATTTCCTGATTACAAAGTTGATGTAGCTGTGATTACAATAAGTTCAGAAGGTCACTCAATGTTCTTATCACAAAACTTGGAAGAAACACAATTTTCTATCATATGTCAATTATTTGGATTAATTTCATACATCAAACACAAAATAAACTTAAAATGAATTTAGGACCTAAATCCATAAAATCCTATACCCTAAAATGTAGGCACAGGCAGTTTAATGTCTCAGACATTGGCCATAGCAACATATACATACATATATCTTCTGAGGAAAAAGAAATAAAAACAAAAAAAATAACTATAGGGACCACATCAAAATAAAAGTATTCTACATAACAAAGGAAGCAATCAACAAAATTAAAAGTCAACTTACTGAATGGGAGAAGATACTAGCAAATGAAATTACAAATACAGTGTTATTATCCAAAATACATAAAAACAGATATAGCTCAACACCTCAAAAACAAATAATCCATTTAAAATATGGGCAGAAGACACGAACAGACATTTTTTTCCAAAGACGACATCCAGATGGCCAACAGACACATGAAATGATGCTCAACATAATTTATCATCAAGGATATGCAAACCAAAACTGCAATGAGATATCATCTCATACTTGACAGAATGGCTAAATACCTGACAGAATGGCTAAAATAAAAAACACAGGAAACAAGAAGTGTTGACCAGGATGTAGGGAAAAAGAAACCCTCTTGTACTGTTTCTCAGACTCTAATCTGGTGTGGCCACTCTGCAACACAATTTGGTAGTTTCTCAAAAAGTTAAAAATAGAACTGCTCTACCATCCAGTAACTGGAATACTAGATATTTACTACCACCTCCCCAAAATAAAGATACTTATTCAAAGGGACACATGTACTCCATATCTATAGGAGCATTATTTATAAAAGCCAAATTATGGAGGCAGTCCAAGTGTCCATAGATAGATGAATGGATAAAGAAGATGTGGTATATTAAAGAATGGAATATTATTTAGCCATAAAAAGAAGGAAATCTTACCATTTGCAATGGCATGGATGAAGTTGAGGAGTATAGTAATCAACACAGTATTGGCAAAATAGCAAACACATAAACCAATGGGACATAGGTTATTACACAGAAATACACCCAAGTATATATAATTAATTAATTTATGACAAAGAATAGAAGAATAATGGGGTAAGGTTGGTCTCTTTAATAAATGGCATTGATTAAACAAGACAGTCACATGCAAAAGAATGGAACTATACCATAAACCAAAACTAACTCAAAATGGATCAAAGACTTAAATATGAAACCATAAAATTCCTAGAAGAAACATACATGGTAATCACCTTGACATCAATATTGACTATGATTTTTTGTATCTAACTCCAAAAACAAGGGAACAAAAGCTAAAATAAACAAGCGGGATTGCATCAAATTAAAAAGCACCTGAACAGCAAGTGAAATTGTCAACAAAATAAAAAAGCAACTTACTGAATGGGACAAAATATTGGCAAATCAAATCTTATAATATGTTTTTTTTTTAGTGTTAAAAGATGATTTTATTTATTTTCTTTTTTAACATTTATTTATTTTTTAATAGTTTATTGTCAAATTGGTGTTATAATATGTTTTTTAAGTGTTTTAATGTTTATTTATTTTTGAGAGAGAAAGAGAGAGAGAGAGTGCAGGATGGGCAGAGAGAGGGAGACACAGAATCTGAAGAAGGTTCCAGGCTCCAAGCTGTCAGCACAGAGCCTGATGCGGGGCTTGAACCCACAGTGTGAGATCATGACCTGATTTGAAGTCCGACACCTAACTGACCGAGCCACCCAGGCACACCCAGAAGATGTTTTTAAAAATATCATACAACTCAAGCAATCACAAAAAATTCTAATTAAAAGATGCACACAGACAAAGGACCTTCAAAAGGCTATAAATGAGGTGAATAATAAAATGGAGACTTCCAATGCACAGATTAAAGAAGTAGAGAGGAGAATAGGTGAATTAGAAGGCACAGTTATAGCAAAAGAGGAAGCCAAGGAAAAGAGAGAGAAATTGATACAGGAGCACGAAAGAAGAATTCGAGATCTGAGTGATAAAATCAAACAGAACAATATCCGTATCATAGGAGTTCCTGAAGAGGAAGACAGAGAAAAAGGTCCTGAATGGCGCTTTGATCAAATTATAGATGAAAAATTCTCCAAACTGAGGAAAGAGAAAGACACTGATATTCAAGAGGCATATCAAACTCCCCTAAGATGTAACATGAACTGACCTTTGGCATGACATATCATAGTGACTGGCAAAATATAAAGAGAGAATTCTGAAAGCAGCTAGGGATAAAAGGGCCCCAACATACAAAGGGAAACCTATCAGAGTGGTTACAGACCTATCTACTGAAACTTGGCAGACCAGAAAGGAATGGCAGGAAATCTTCAACGTGATGAAGAGGAAAAATATGCAACTAAGAATTCTTTATCCAGCTAGCTTGTCATTCAAAATAGAAGGAGAGATAAAGGTGTTCCCAAACAAAAAAAATCAAGAGAATTCTTCACCACCAAACCAGCCCTACAAGAAATCCTAAGAGGGACACTATGAGAGAAAAGTAGCAAGGAATATAAGACACCAGAGACATCACTACAAACATGAACTCTACAGAGAACACAATGAATCTAAACCCACATTTTTCAATAGTAACACTGAATGTAAATGGACTGAATGCTCCAATCAAATGACACAGGGTGGCTGAATGGATAAAAAACAAAATCCATCTATTTGGTGTCTACAAGAGACTCACCTTAGACCTGAAGACACCTTCAGATTGAAAGTAAGGGGATGGAGAAATATCTATCATGCGACTGAAAGTCAAAAGAAAGTTGAGTAGCCATACTTATATCAGAAAAAACTGGACTTCCAAGTAAAGGCAGTAACAAAAGATGAAGAAGGACATTATATAATAATTACAGGGTCTCTCCATCAGGAAGAGTTAACAAATTATAAACATCTCTGTGTCAAATTCGGGGGCACCCAAATACATAAAACAGTTAATAACAAACAGAAACCATCTTATTGATAAGAATGTGCTAATTGCAGAGGACTTTAATACTCCACTTACAACAATGGATACGTCAACCAGACAGAAAATCACTAAAGAAACAATGGACCTGAATGTCACACTAGAACAGATAGAATTAATAGATATATTTAGAACTCTGCATCCTAAAGCTAGGGAATTCACTTTCTTCTCGGGTGTGTATGGCACATTCTCCAAAATTGACCACATACTGGGGCATAAAGCAGCCCTCCATAAATACAAACAAATTGAGGTCATACCATGCACACTTTCAGATCACAATGCTATGAAACTCGAAATCAACCACAGGAAAAAGTCTGGAAAACCTCCAAAAATGTGGAGATTAAAAACCACCCTACTGAAGAATGATTGGGCGAATCAGGCAATTAGAGAAGAAATTAAAAAATATATGGAAACAAATGAAAATGAAAACACAACAATCCAAACTCTCTGGGCCACAGCAAAGGTAGTCCTAAGAGGAAAGTTTATTGCAATCCAGGCCTAATTAAACAAACTAGAAAAAGTGCAAACTCAAAATCTAACAGAGAACATAAGGATACTTGAAAGGGAGCAGCAAGAGCATCTCCAACCCAGCAGAAGAAGAGAAATAATAAGGATCAGGGCAGAAATAAACAATATAGAATCCAAAACAGCAGTTAAACAAATCAGTGAAACCAGGAGTTGGTAAACTTTTAGCAAGACTCTTCAGAAAGAAGAGAGAGAACACCCACATAGACAAAATCATGAATGACAATGGATCTATTACAACTGATCCCTCAGAAATACAAGCAATCATCAGAGATTACTATGAAAAATTATATGCCAACAAATTGGACAACTTAGAAAAAATGGGCAAATTCCTAACCACACATGCACTACCAAAATTCAAACTAGAAGAGATAGAAAATATGAACAGACTGATAACCAGTGAAGAAATTGAATCAGTTACCAAAAAATCTCCCAACGAATAAAAGCCCAGGGCCTGATAGATTCCGAGAGGAGTCCTACCAGACATTTAAAGCAGAGTTGACACCCAGCCTTCTCGAGTTGTACCAAAAAATGGAAATGCAAGAAAGACTTCCAGAATCATTCTACGAAACAAATATCACTTTGATTTCTAATCCAGACAGAGACCCAACAAAAAAAGAGGACTACAGGCCAATATCCTTAATGAACACAGATGCAAAAACACTCAACAAGATACTAGGAAACAGAATTCACCAGCACATAAAAAGAATTATCCACCATGATCAAGTGGGATTCATTCCTGGGTTGCAGGGCTAGTTCAATATTCGCAAATCCATCAGTGTGATACATCACATTTAAAAAAGAAAAGCATCCCTTCTTAATAAAAACCCTCGAGAAAGTCGGGATAGAGGGAACTTAACTAATCATTATTAAAGCAATTTATGAAAAGCCCACAGGTAATATCATCCTCAATGGGGAAAAATTGAGAGCTTTCCCCCTGAGATCAGGAACATGACAGGGATGTCCAGTCTCACCACTGTTGTATAACATAGTGCTGGAAGTCCTAGCATCAGCAATCAGACAACAAAGTGAAATAAAGGGAATCATAATTGGCAAAGAAGAAGTCAAATTTTCACTTTTCGCAGATGACATGATACTCTACATGGAAAACCCCATTGACTCCACCAAAAGCCTTCTAGAACTGATCCATGAATTCAGTAAAGTCACAAGCTACAAAATCAATGTACAGAAATCGGTTGCATTCCTTTACACCAAAAATGAATCAACAGAAAAAGAAATCAAGAAACAGATCCCATTCACAATTGCATGAAAAACCATAAAATACCTAGGAATAAACCTAACCAAACATGTTAAA
The DNA here is from genome assembly GCA_004023845.1 of Helogale parvula. Lineage (NCBI taxonomy): Eukaryota > Metazoa > Chordata > Mammalia > Carnivora > Herpestidae > Helogale > Helogale parvula. The sequence goes on along the minus strand of PJEM01017034.1, from coordinate 1,107 downwards.
ACCTGTATGCTGAAAACTATAGAAGACTTATGAAGGAAATTGAAGAAGACACAAAGAAATGGAAAAACAGTCCGTGCTCATGGATTGGAAGAATAAACATTGTTAAAATGTCATTATTACCCAAAGCAATTTACACATTTAATGCAATCCCCATCAAAATTACACCAGCATTCTTCTCAAAGCTACAGCAAATTATCTTAAAATTCATATGGAACCACAAAAGACCCCAAATAGCCAAAGTAATGTTGAAGAAGAAATCCAAACTGGGAGGCATCATAATTCCACACTTTAGTCTCTACTACAAAGTTGTCATCATCAAGACAGTATGGTTTCGGCACAGAAACAGACACATAGACCAATGTAATAGAATAGAGAGCCCAGAACTGGACCCACAAGTGTATGGCCAAGTGTATGGGCATTTTTCCAATGGAAAAAAGGCAGCCTCTTTACCAGGTGGTGCTGGGAGAGCTGGACAGCAACATGCAGAAGAATGAAACTAGACCACTTTCTTACACCATACACAAAAAGAAACTCAAAATGGATGAAGGACCTGAATGTGAGATAGGAAACCATCAAAACCCTAGAGGAGAAAGCAGGAAATAGTCTCCTTGACCTCAACCACAGAACTTTCCTACTCGACACATCCCCAAAGGCGAGGGAATCAAGAACCAAAATGAACTATTGGGACCTCATCAAGATAAAAAGCTTTTGCACTGCAAAGGAAACAATAAAAAAAACTAATAGGCAACCGATAGAATGGGAAAAGATAGTGGCAAATGGCATATCAGATAAAGGTCTAGTATCTAAAATCTAGAAGGAACTCACCAAACTTCATACCCGAAAAACAAATAATCCAGTGAAGAAATGGGCAGAAGACATGAACAGACACTTCTCCAAAGAGGACATCCAGATGGCCTACAGGCACATGAAATGATGCTCAGCATCACTCAGCATCAGGGAAATACAAATCAAAACCACACTGAGATACCACCTCATGCCAGTCAGTGTCTAAAATGAACAAATCAGGAGAGTATAGATGCTGGCAAGGGTGTGGAGAGACAGGCACCCTCCTACACTGTTGGTGGGAATGTCAACTGGTGCAGCCGC
>PJEM01017033.1:0-23491 GCA_004023845.1 Helogale parvula | reverse complement strand
GGAGGAGGGGCTGGGGGCCTGGATCCCTGGGCCTGAGAGAGGAGGGGCTGCGGGCCTAGACCCCTGGGTCTGAGGGAGGAGGGGCTGGGGGCCTGGACCCCTGGGTCTGACTGGGGGATAAAGCTGGAATAGGATCTCCTGACTCTAAGCGGGAGGGCCCGGGGTCTCACCCTGGCCTTGAGCAGTCGCTCCCTCTCGGCCACAGCCTGCTGCAGGAGCCGCTCCATGCGGGCGATGTCTGGGTGGAGGGCCCCACAGCTGGGAGGAGGGAACAGAGACCAGGGCAGGCTCCAGTGGCCTGGCCTCTTCCCATCTCCCCACCTTCTCCCTGATGTCTCACCTGTTTCCGGGGCCACAGTTCAGCAGCTGATAGAGTGGGTGTCTTCCAGAGTCTCCCGATGCTGGTGGCAGGGCCGAGGCCTCCAGGGGTCCTGGGAAAGAAGGGCTGGGGCTAGGGGACCGGGATTCTCCCTCGTCTGAGCCCCTCCACCCACAGGCATCTGGATTCCTCCATCCTTGCCCCGGGAAGGGAAGGGCGGTGGTGGGCAAGGAGGTGTGTGGGAATGAGTATGTTGGCGGAGGGGGGAGACCCTCACCAGTACAGTGGAGGGACAGAGGTCGGGGGGATCCCCTCTGGCTCCCTCTCTCTCCCCTCTTCCGGGGCAGACTTCCAGTCCTCTGGAGGCCGATGGAGCCCTGCCAACAAACACACAAGGCCGATGGGCACAGGGAGAGGTGCTCAGTCCTGGCTGTTATGCCAGAGGACCGCCAAGTTAAACCAGCAGCTACCTGGCTCAGATCAGAAAGCGACGGTACACATGATGCTGAGGAAAAGCAGTGAGTCCCCAAGGACCACACAGTACAAGGTGCGGAATGGCAGATTTAGAGTCAGGAAGCAGATGAGTGGTTGCCAGGGGAAGGGGAGGAGGGAATTGAGGGGTGACAGCTCCAGGGTGCCGGGTTCCTGCTGGGGCTGATGAATAGGCTGTAAGATGGATTGTGAGGATGGCTGCACCGCCTGTGAATATACTAAAAATCACTGGATTGTTCACTTTAACTGGGGTGCCCGGGTGGCTCAGTTGGTTAAGCGGCTGACTCTTGATTTCGGCTCAGGTCACGATCTCGTGGTTTGTGGGTCAAGCCCGGTGTCGGGCTCTGTGCAGACAGCATGGAGCCTGCTTGGGATTCTCTGTCTTCCTCCCTCGGCCCCTCCCCTGCTCGCTCACCCTCCCTCCCTCTCTCTCTCTCTCTCTCTCTCAAAATAAATCAATAAACTGGTAACCCCTGCTGCGCCCAGGAGGTGGACTGTTGGATGGAAACAGGGCGGGGGAGTGATCTCTCTGAATACCCTGCCATTCCCTTCCAACTCTGAACAGGGGAATGTTGGCTTTAAAAAAAATAAACATAACAACCCAATATAACCTGTGCTCCTGGACCAGAAAAAACTTTGGTTTTATTTTGTCTGGTTTTCACTGGGGGGAAAAACAGCAGCAGTGGAACAGCTGACAAAATACGAATAAGATCTGGTTATTTTAATAGTCTTATCTCAGTGTTAGTTTCCTGAATTTGATCACTGCCCTGTGGTTATGCAAGAGGGTGGCCCTGACCTGAGGTAATAAATGTAGGAAGGGTTTAGGGGTAAAGGGGAGTCATGCTGCCGAGAAGGAAAATTGTGTGTGTGTGTGTGTGTGTGTGCGTGTGTGTGTGTGTGCGTGTGTGCGCGCGCACAGAGAGAAAGGATAATAAAGCAAACGTTGAATGCAGTAAAGTGCTAATTACAGAACCCAAATGCCAGGGACGCACGTATTCTTTCTACTGTGTCTGTAGTTTTTCTGTTAGGTCTAAAATTACTTCAAAATAAAAAGTTACTAAAAAAATGAAAGTAAACTTATTTGACAGTAAGAAAGCAAGCAAGCTGAAATCATTTTCCAAAGAAACAAACAGAGGCACCTTGGGTGGCTCAGTCTGTTAAGTGTCTGACTCTTGATTTTGGCTCAGGTCGTGGTCTTGCAGTTTGCAAGATGGAGCCCCACGTCAGGCTCTGCGCTCATGGTGCGGAGCCTGCTTGGAATTCTCTCTCTGCCCTTCCCCTGCTCATGCTGTTCTCTTTCTCTCTCTCAAAATAAATAAATAAGCTTTAAAAAAGGAAAAAACAGCAACGCTGCATAGATAATAAGGAATAATAAAACAGGAGCACCTGGGGGCACCTGTGTGACTCAGTCAGTTAAGCTTCCCACTCTGGCTCAGGTCACAATCTCACACTCTGTGGGTTCAAGTCCCACATCAGGCTCTGTGCTGACAGCTCAGAGACAGAAGCCTGCTTCCAATTCTGTGTCTCCCCTCTCTCTGCCCCTCCCCTCTCTCTCTCTCTTAAAAATAAACAAATAGTTTTTAAAAAATAGGAGCACCTGGCAGGCTCAGCCAGTGGAGCAGGCGACTCTTGATCTTGGGGTCGTGAGCTCGAGCCCCATGCTGGGTGTAGAGATTACTTAAAAATAAAATCTTTTTAAGTTTATTTATTTTGAGAGAGGGAGAGCATACACATGTGCACAAGTGACATGGGGCGGAGAGAGAGAGGGGGAGAGAGAGAGAATCCCAAGCAGCTCCCACAAACTTCAAGTTCATGACCTGAGCCAAGAATAAAGAGGAAGACCCCGAGCCACCCGGGCGCCCTCAAAATAAAGTCTTTTTAAAACAATGATGTGTGGGTTTTTTAATGTTTACTCTTTTATTTTTGAGAGATGGAGAGACCCCGAGCAGGGGAGGGGCAGAGAGGGAGAGAGAAGGAATCCCAAGCAGGCCCCGCATGTCAGTGCAGAGCCCCACCTAGGGCTCAAATTCTCCGACCATGAGATCATGACCTGAGCCAAAATCAAGAGTCAGACATCTGACCCACTAAGTCACCCAGGTGCCCCCCCAAATAAAATATTTTTTGAAAAAAAGAATAATAAAAATTATACACTGCGTAATTAGAGCACCAGCAAGGATACTCACTGCTATAGATCACGACGCATCAAGATCTTTAATCCACGAGTTAATACCAGTAAAGGACGGCAATTCTCTCTATACAGAAGTATTGCAATGAACCAGTGAAGAGGAGTAACAGACTGGAAATTTACCAGAAACTAATAGATGGAGGCATCAACGCCAGAGAAAGAGAGACAGGTACACTACGCCCAGCAAGACTCGTAAAACGCTGACCCTGCATCTGCTTGGGGGTGGGGTCAGCGGGGGGACCCCCACAGTCAACTTCACAGGAAATACAAAGAGGCAGAGAGAGGACATTGACCGCCATGAGGGAATCAGCAACCCCTGCCTGGGAAACTATACAGACAACCAGCTGGCTTCTTCCCTCAAATAAACTGCAAAGGGGACGAAGAAAAGAAACAGAGCGGGAAGTCTATAGATTAAAGACTTTAAAACATATAGCCACTAAGCAGAAGAAGAAAGAAGAAGGAAGGAGGAAGAAGAAAGAAGAAAAAGAAGAAGAAGAGGAGGAAACAGGAAGACTAAACTACAGTGATTAGGGGCAAACACTTAACTGATGTAACTTTAAAGGAAAGAGAGATGCTACAGATGCGGGAAAGGCCGGGCTGATGGGCATTCCCCAGGACGCGGACACGGTCATCATTCAGGCGCATGAGGTGGGTTTCTGTAGGAGCGGCTCTTAGGTCTCCCTCCCGACACAGCTGGTGGTTCCAGAGCGTTCTTATGTAATCTGAAGCTGTGCAAGGGCTCCATGTGGTTTCCTATACTAATGTTATCTTTAATTTTGTTTTGAGAGACCAGGACAGAGCATGGTGGGGGAGGGGCAGAGAGCAAGGGAGACACAGAATCCTAAGCAGGCTCCAGGCTCCAGGCTCCAAGCTGTCAGCACAGACCCTGACACAGGGCTCGGACCCACAAACCAGGAGATCACAGCCTGAGCTGAAGTTGGATGCTTAACTTACTGAGCCACGCAGGTGCCCTACTCATGTTATCTCAAAAAAAAAAAAAAGGGGGGGCGCCCGGGTGGCTCACTCGGCTACGCATCCGGTTTCGGCTCAGGTCACGATTTCACGTTTCTAGGAGTTCAATCCCCTCATCGGGCTCTGTGCTGAGAGCATGGACTCTGCTTGGGATTCTCTCCCTCTGTCGCTGCCCCTCCCCACTCATACTGTCTCTCTCTCTCTCTCTCTCAAAAATAAAAAAATAAACATTTAAAAAATATATTAAAAGCCCAGGGAGCTGGGAAAGTTTTGTTCCCCTTCACAGGGAGGAAACTGAGCCCCGGTGTCTCTTCACCCTTTCTTTGCATCAACAGAGGTTTCCAGCACATCATCGCTGAGACCTGAGATACCTGCCACTGAAGACACGAGTGGGCAAGGTGGACCCAGCCCTTGTCTGCATGTCACTTATGCTGTAGGAACTGAATAAACATCAGACAAATAAGTGCATCATCAGAAATTGCAGTAAGCAAGAAATATAAGGTATCAGAAAGGAGGATCACCTTCCAACTGGAAGGCCAGGTCTGGATGCTGACCCTAAGGCCCAAAGGATGAGACTTGGCCAGGGAAGACTGAATGGAACAGTGTTTCAGATAGAAGGATCAACAAATGCAAAGGCCCTGAGGCAGGCGCCTCAGTATGGAATGTTGGCAGGTCAGCGTGCCTGCAGCTCAGCAGAGCGTGTATGGGGGACAGTGGTGAGAGGTAGGCAGGGGCCCCATCATGGACGGACTCATAGGCTGAGTTGAGGAGGTTCAGGGGGCCGCTGACAGCTTTTGGTGTTGAGGATTGAAGTAGGAGAGGTCGAGATCACTGGCTGTTGTGCAGGAAACAGATTATTGGGAGACAAAAAGTAAGATGGAGGGAGAGAGAAATTGATGAAGAGGCTGTTCTAGGGTCACAAAACCAGAGAGGAGGGTGGGAGTGGGTGGAGGGCAGGCGCTAATAATTATAACAATACTAATAATTGTAATTATAACCACAGTAACAGTGGCACATTCACTGAACACCTGCTATGTGCCAGGCATCATGCTGAGCACCTTAGCCATTAATGGGTGCTGTTATCATTCCCATTTGGCCGCTAAGTAAACTGAGGCAAAGAGACCTGTCGCAGTTCAGCCAGCTAGGAAATGGCGGAACTGCTGAACCCAAGCAGTCGGTGCCCTCAGCTATCACGCGATCCTGGGAACAAGGGGGAGGAGACTGGGGAGGGATAGAACAGGGCCTGGAGGCACAGAGAGGAAGGAGCAAGGAAGAGTGTCATGTGTTGACTCATGCATTCATTTATCCACTTGTCTATGTTTACCTGGCTGAGCAAATAAATAGCTGCGGGGCTCATCACGTGCCCCAGGGTCCCCAGCTGCGCCCCCTGAGCTAGTGTTAGCCACGGTGGCCACTTGGACTCAGAAGGATTCCTAAGACACCCTTGCATCCTGAAAGGCACGGCTTGGTTCTAATCTAGTTAGGCTGGGGCGGGGGTTACCTTGGCCAGTCCTGTCTTCCCAGGCTTGACTTCCTCTCTGTAAAGTGAGTGTCTTCCCCACCCTGCCGTGGTTGGTGCAAGGATTACGTGAGTGACCTTGTGCAGAGTGCACAGGGGAGTGCCGGGAACGGTCCCCCAGGTGACATCCAGGTGCCAGGTGGGTATGAGACCCACAGGAGCCGAGAGCTCAGGTGACAACTCCAGAGGAATGGACGGGGCCTCCCAGCAAGTATTTATAGACATGCAATTTGCCTCTAAGGGTCACAGTTATCCTCAGCCGCGGTGCCCGGCAACGGGGCTGCCACTTCACCTTTATCGGGCTGCCTGCGGAGCTGGCTGGAGAATTAATTTCCCCTGCGGAAATCCTGCAAACCCTTCCTCCTGATAATAATGGGACCTACTTCCGGGGGTTCTTCTGAGCAAAGGCGGGAATGTTGTTTCTAGATAGAAAGATTTCCTGATCCATGTATTAGATTGGACCATGTCACACTGCCAATAGGTGACTGCTTCTACCGCCCAGATAATAGCTTCAAAACGATAAAATGGCTTAGGGGGCACCTGGCTGACTTGTGACTCTTGCTCTCGGTGTGGTGAGTTCAAACCCCATGTTGGGCGTGGAGCTACTTAAAAAGGATGGATGAATGAATGAATGAATAAGATAAAATGGCTTAGAGCAGACCCTGGCCTACCTGAAGCGCTCAAAAATCATGATTGCTGGGGCACCTGGGTGGCTCAGTCCGTTGAGTGTCCGACTTTGGCTCAGGTCATGATCTCACTGTTTGTGAGTTCGAGCCCCCATATCAGGATCTGTGCTGACAGCTTGGCCCGTGGAGCCTGCTTGGGATTCTGTGTTTCCTGCTCTCTCTATCTCTCTCTCTCTCAAAGATAAAAACATTTAGGGGCGCCTGGGTGGCTCAGTCGGTTAATATCCTACTTCAGCTCAGATCATGATCTTATGGTTCGTGGGTTCAAGCCCCGTGTCAGGCTCTGAGCTGTAAGCACAGGAGCCTGCTTCAGATTCTGTCTCCCTCTCTCTGCCCCTTCCCTGCTCATGCTCTGTCTCTCTCTCTCAAAAATAAATAAACATTAAAAAAAACTTTTTAAATAAATAAAAGCATTTAACATTTTTTGAAAAATCATGATTGTTATTAATATTAACTAATAAGAAATATCATATATTACATGTTACACGTGCCTATAATTACATCAGACAATATAATAGTTAATATTAACTAATGATATCATTGTGTGCATAAAAAAGGACACACACACACACGGGTATTCATAACAGCACTGCTTAAACTACAAAAGCCCCCAATTCCTATCGGCAGAGGGAGGGGAGGGAGGGCTGGCTCAATGCCCCCACGTAGACCTCTGTGCCCCACCAGAGCCTGGAGCAGTTGGCCCTGAAAACAGAGCCCGGGTTCAAATCCCAGCCCTGCTGCATTCCAGTTACTTAACTACTGCACCTCTCTTTCTCCGTTTCTTTACCTATGAAAAAATGGAGGCAGGAACCTACCTGGTAATATTACTGCAAAGACCAAATGAGTGAATTTGTGTGAAGCATTTAAAACGGAGCCCTGGGGGGCATCTGGGTGGCTCAGTCATTTAGGCGACTGACTTCAGCTCAGGTCATGATCTCACAGTTCCATGATCTCACGGTTCCTGAGTTCGAGCCCCGCATCGGGCTCTCCCCTCTCAGTGCAGAGCCCGCTTTGAATCTCCTGACTCCCTCTCTGTCTGCCCCACTCCAGCTCACACTGTCTCTCACATTCTCAAAAATAAACAAGCATTAAAAAAAAAATACATATGGGGCACCTGGGCGGCTCAGTCCGTTGAGCATCTGACTTCAGCTCAGGTCATAACCTCACATTTCGTGGGTTCAAGCCCCACATGGGGCTCTGTGCTGACTGACTGCTAACTCAGAGCCTGGAGCCTGCTTCAGAATCTGTGTCTCTTTCTCTTTCTGTCCCTCCCCTGTTCATGCTCTGTCTCTGTCTGTCTCTCAAAAATAAATAAATGTAAAACATATTTTTTTAATAAATAAATGAATAAAAACATATAAAAATAAAAGAAAACAGTGCCTGGCACTTCTAAGGACTCAACAAATGTCAGCTGTCATCATTACTATTGCTTATCCTGTTATCATTAGAGTCATTAAAAATGATGAGGCAGCTCTAAATCTATCAGTAGGAAACAATCTCCATGGTAGAGTGTTAAGTTAGAAAATAAAAGCCAACGAGGAGCTGACATACACACTTTTGAAAAAACGCTCACGTGATATGAGAGCTACCAACGTGTAAGCACTTACCACGCAGCCCCACACCTGACACAAGACTTTCCGCCTAATACTCACCCCCACCTCTGACACTCTCTACTCTGTTTCATTTTATTTTTTTTAAATGTTTATTTTTTTTGAGACAGAGAGAGACAGAGAACAAGCATGGGAGGGGCAGAGAGAGAGGGAGACACAGAATCCAAAGCAGGCCGTAGGCTCTGAGCTGTCAGCACAGAGCCTGTCATGGGGCTCGAACCCACAAACCGTGAGATCATGACCTGAGCTACCCAGGCACCCCTTCTCTGTTTCATTTTAAAGAGTTAGCAACAACCCCTTCAGTGAATGGTAACCTGTTAATAAGTGGGGACCCCCAGGGTTAGGCAGATCTGGAAGCAGGGGTACCCAGGAAACAAGCAGCTATCTACGGAGGGGGCTGGGGCCAGTGGGGCGGAGAGAGGAGGCCTTCTTATCAATCTGCCCTGACTGGCTGCTTTGAAAATGTACTCCTGGGTGAAAGAGGAACCCTTTGGCACTGCTGGTGGGAATGCAAACTGGTGCAGCCACTCTGGAAAACAGCATGGAGGGTCCTCAAAAACTGACAAATAGAACTACCCTACGACCCAGCAACTGCACTACTAGGTATTTATCCAAAGGATTCGGGAGTGCTGGTTATAAGGGGCGTATGCACCCCAGTGTTTATAGCGGTGCTGTCAACAAGAGCCAAAGTATGGAAAGAGCCCAATATAATGGAGTATTACTCGGCGATCAAGAATGAAATCTTGCCATTTGCGACTACGTGGATGGAACTGCAGAGTATCAGGCTAAGCGAAATGAGTCAGAGAAAGACAAATGCCGTATGACTTCACTCATATGATGACTTTAAGATACAAAACAGATGAACATAAGGAAAGGGAAGCAAAAATAATATAAAAACAGAGAGGGAGGCAAACCATAGGAGACTCTTCAATACAGAGAATAAAATGAGGGTTGCTGGCAGGGTGTTGGGTGGGGGGGTGCTAACTGGGTAAAGGGCACTGAGGAGGACACTTGTTGGGACGAGCCCTGGGTGTCTCTGTAAGTGATGAGTCACTAAATTCTCTTCCTGAAATCATCACTACACTATATGATACCGAATTTGGATTTAAATGAAAAAGAAAAATGTTCCATTAAAAAATTAATTAATTAACTTAAAAAAATAAAATAAAATGCCCTCCTGGGCACACCCAGTTAGTTCCATTTTGCCAGGAGAGTGGTAGGATGTCAGGCAGAAGAAAGAAAATCGATACACAAAGCTTGAGCCTCATAAAAATTAAGTTAAAATACCCCTGGATCCCGGTTGCTCTCCCCCACGCTCCTGAGGCAGGGAAAGGCACCGAGAAAGTTCTGGAGATGCCCTGACAGCGAGACGCTGGGGGAGGTACCTGCAGAGAGCTGTGAACGGAGAACAGACAGGAAGACGCGGAGGCGGCGGAGTGGGCGGTGGGGTCCTGCAGCACCAGCAGCTGCCGGTCTGTCTTCTGCGTGAACAGCAGCTTCAGGAGAAGAGGTCAAGGTTAAGGAGAGCCGGAAAGATCACAGGTGGACCTACCTGTTCCCGGATGCTCCAGCGTCAGCCCATTTCTCAGATGGAAGAAAAATGGGTCAAGGGCACAAGAGAGCTGGACCCTGGTATTAGGGAACACGGGCTAGGGGCAGAGACAACTGGGTCCCTGAGGAGGGAAGGGCGGGGGCCTGAACTCCGGGGTCCAAAAGGGAAAAAGTGTTTTGGGGGCTGAGAAATGTGGATCCCAGGGGAGAAGGGTGTGGGGCCCAGACTCCTGACGGAGGCAGAGGAGGCTGGGATTGAACTCCTGGGTCGGAGGGGGGAGGGCTGGAGGCGCTGGAAATCCCACATACCTTAGTGAGGGCCTGGCTGGGCTCAGAGAGGTCCCCTCCAGGAGCCCCCTGAAGGCAGTTAAGCTGGAGCAGTCGACTCCGTTCCTGAGGGAGAGCAAGCGTCACCAGTTCCAGTGTCTCAGGCGAAACAAGCTGTCCCAGCGGCCTTCCCTGACGCCAGGAGACCTCCCGGGCTGCTGCGTGGCAGGATGCCCTCAGGGGGAAGGGAGGACAGCTGGGCAGGTCTCCCAGGAGGACTTACCTGCGTCAGGGCCTCGAGGGCCTCCTCCTTCTTCCGGCTCAGCCCCCTGCTCTCGGCGGCCATCTGCTCCCCCAGCGACCTGAGCTGCTCCTCTAAGACCTGGATGCGGCGCTGCAGGGCACACCCAAGTGGCCTGGTCACTCAGCTGTCCCCAGTGTTCCCGGCCGCTCCCACAGAGCCACATCCTCCGCGGGAGCCTGGGGTTTGCCGGACCCCGTAACAGAGACCCTGGGCACCCAGATGGGAGGGGTGGGCGCTGGGGCCTCAGAGTTAAGCTGGGGGCTCCAAGTTCGGCTCCCTGGTGTCCTCTTCCCTTTGAGGGGTCCGAAAGAGACCTGGGGGGGTGCAGTTTGAGGGGCTGGAGGATCCGATGTACAGAGACCGGGGGAGATGGAGACCCAGAGAGTCGTGGTAAACAGAGAAAGGGACAGAGAAACAAACCAGAATAGATACAAAATAGAAGGACCGAGACGGAGACAGACCCCAAGAGAAAGATGCAGAGAAAAGAGACAAGATGCAACTTAACAGAGACAGATGGACCCTGTGTGAGACAGGAAGTGAGAAGAGACAGTGACAGAGACCCAGAAATGGAGGCGGACAAAGGAGACCCACGTCAGATCCTGCTAATCGGAAACTTCAGAAAACTTTGTGTTAAATATAGTCAAAACATGTCACTTTTTTCAGCTGGACTTGTCCTACCCTTGAATATGAAACTCCCGGAAAGGACCGGCAGGATTCTCTTTTTGGACTTGGGTTTGGGAAGCAGAGGCGAAGACCGAGCGGGTTCAGATCCCACTTCTATCCTCTATAAACTGAGCAACCTTGGAAAAGGTTCCTGGAGCACCTTGACCTTCACCTTCTGCACTTATAAAGTGGAGAGAAGTTAAGATTTGCCTCCTAGGATTCTTGTAAGGATTTGATGAGCAAAGAAAGATTCATGAAACATTTAGAATCGTGCCTGGCACATAGTAAATGCTCAATAAACATCAACGCTTGTTACTGCTCTGAAGGACGGGACCCAGGCAGGAAAGGACAGAGAAAGGGCCAGACGTGGAATGGAGGAGAACAGAGGGCAACGGCGAGAGAGGCAGGGCCAGCCCGATCCGACTTACCCTGTGCTGCGCCACGCTGGCCTGAAGTTCCCGGACCTTGGGGTCCAGTGTCTGGGCCCCGGGACTGTCCCGGTCCTCATCCTCCCGCCGGCTCTCCTGCTCCAGCTGCTGGAATTCTAGGTCCTCGTAGGCACGCTGGGCCACATCCAGCTGCTCCCTCATCTGCGGGTGGAAATGCAAAAAAGGCTGGAGGCCTGGACCCCTAGGGCACAGGGGGTAGTGGGCTGGGGCCAGGAGCCCCCATCAAGGAGGTAAGAGGGGCCTGAGGATCTAGACTCCAGAGTCCTGGGGCTTACAGGGCTGGGGCCTGAACTCCTGAGGGAGGGAGGAGGGGACTGAGGGCCTGGACGTCTGGGTCCTGAGGAAGGAGCAGCCCGGACCCCAGGTCCCCGAGAGGATCCGGAGGAAGCTCACCTCCTGTACGCCCTGCAGAAGCCGCTCACGCTGGTCCTCTGGCTGCGAGTCGAGTTGTCCCTGGGCCTCCTGAAGTCTCTGGCGAAGACCCTCCACGCGATCCCGCTCCTGGCTCAGCTGCTTCTGCTCCTGAAAGAGCAGCCGGGCTCTCAGCCACAGTCTGGACACAGGAAGTGACACAGAGGCCGGCGTGGGCCAGGCCAGCCAGAACTCAGAAGCCCGCCTGGGTGCTGGCGCCAAGAGTGCAGGGACCCAATCTGTCTGGCTCACTCTCGTGCAGGCTGGGCCGGTTACACTCAGAACAGACTGAGACATCAGGGCAGGGGAGCATGGAGACTGGGAACCGAGAGTCGGGAGCAATTTCTACGGGGGTGATCCAAGACTTCCTGGGTGGGGGAGGAGCTTAAGATAAGCCACAAAAATCAGGGAACATTTAGGGGCACCTGGGTGGCTCAGTCAGTTAAGCCTCCGACTCTTGATTTCGGCTCAGGTCATGATTTCACCGTTTGTGGGATTGAGCCCCACATTGGGCTCTGTGCTGACAGTGTGGAGCCTCCTTGGAATTCTCTCTCTGCCCCTCCCCTGCGCTCTCCCTCTCTTTCAAAATAAATAAACTTAGGGGGCGTCTGTGTGGCTCAGCTGGTCATGATCTCGCAGTTCATGGGTTCGAGCCCCACATCGGGCTCTGCGCTGAAGACTCAGAGCCTAAAGCCCGCTTGGGATTCTGTGTCTCTCTCTCCCTCTGCCCCTCCCCGCCCCCATGCTCTGTCTCTCAAAAATAAATAAAAACATCAAAATATTTTAATTAAAATAAAGAATGAATAGGTTCTTAAAGGATTTACATACAATATCATATCTGGGATTGGCTTTTAAAACTGGGGACAGGGGAGGCGCCTGGGTGGCTCAGTGGGTTAAGCATCTGGCTTTGGCTCAGGTAATGATCTCACAGTTTGTGGGTTGGAACCCCACATCAGGCTCTGTGCTGACAGCTCAGAGCCCGGAGCCTGCTTCAGATTCTGTGTCTCCCTCTCTCTGCCCCTCCCCTGCTCACGCTCTGTCTCTCTCTCTCTCAAAATAAAATAAAGACATAAAAAAAAGTTTTTTTAAATAAATAAAACTGGGGACAGGGAAGCAAACTGGGAGATAGGAAACAAAAAAGTAAGATTAATCCCTGCTGAAGCCAGTAAGCCCAACCTCGTGGCCAGCATCTGACTATTTTGTCTGTCGGTTTGACATTTTTCACAGTATGACATTTAAAGACCAGAGGCGGGGCAAAGGGAGAGCCCCAAGCGCACCCCCCCAACCCCCCCTCCCCCGCAATGACTCAGGCTCTAGAATCAGGGAGGGAGGAGGAACCCAATCCTGGGGCTCGGGTCCCAGGAGCACCACCAGCAGGATCCGTCCCACAAGGAAGGAAACTGGTGGGGCAGTGCCAGCAGGACAGACAGACCTGTTCCCGCTGCTCCCGGCTGCCCTGCTCCGTTTCCACCTGCCGTCCAAGGAGCTCCCGGAGCTGCTCCTCCTCGCGCCGGGCAGCCACTCGTTCCCCAGCCAGCTCACCCCGCAGAAGGGCCACTTCCACCTCCATCTGCGGAGAGAATGTAAGGACTGGGGCCCAGAGGCCTGGTTCCGAGGAAGGTGGAGGCGAGGCACTCGGGCGCCCGGAGCCGAGTGGGGTGCCTGGGAGTCTGAGCTCTTGGATTCCGAGGTAGGACAGGGCTGGAGGCCTAAGAATCGGATCCCGCAGGAGGAAAGGCCTGGGAGCCTGGCCTTGAGGGCTCCCCTGGAGCTGGGGCCAGACTTCTCACGAGGTCCGCGGCCTCACCTCGATCCTCAGCTCCTTCCTCTGGCGCTGTAGCTCCTTCACTCGCTGCTCCATCAGCGCCACGCGGGTCAGTGCCTCTAGCTGCTGCTCTCGAAGCCTCCGCGCAGCCCCTCGCACCTTCTCCCCAGGTGGGGCGGGTGCCGGGGGCGTGACCGGGACCGGTGCTGGGGGCGGAGCCTCCCCCTAAGGTTGAAGGGTGACTGCTCAAGAGGGGAGGACTCACCCCTGCAGCCACTGGGTAGGTCCCGTTCCCCACCGCATTCCCGCGACAGCCCCCGTCAGTTGCCACGCCCAGTTATCCAAGTGGGGGCGGGGTGCAGGTGCGGTGTCCCCCGGCCTGGGAGGAGGCGTAGGCTCTCTCGCTCTCTTTCTCCCCGGGTCTGAGTCTTTCACTCTGTTTCTCTGGGCTTTGTCTCTCCGATTCATCTGTCTCTATCTCTGAATCGCTATGTCTGTCCCTCTCAGAGTATTTTCCTTTCTCACAACTTCTGTCTCTCCATTTCTCTGAGTATCTATGTCCTTTGTTTCTGGGTTTCTGTGTCTCTATCCTCATCTCTCTGAGTCTCTGTCTCTGGTCTTTTTGTCTCTGTCTTGGGTCCTTGTCCTTTTCTCCCTGTCTCCAGATCTCTCTATACCTGTCCCTCTGTGTCTCTGTCACCCGCTAGCGCCTCTGAGTCCCCCCGTGACCCCTTCTTCGGTCCCTCACCGCGTCGCGGCTGCTCTCCGTGCTGCTGCCTTCTCCCACTTCTTCCTCTTCCTCAGCCTGCTGCTCAGTTCCTCGGCCGCTGGGAAGCTCCTTCACTCTCTGGGGCTCCTCGGGGGCCTCGGAGGCCTCCGGCTTGTGGGCATCCTCGGCGTGCACCTGGGGCTCCGTAGCCCCATGGGGACGGTCCTCCGCGTCGCACTCCGGTACCGTAGGCGGCTGGCACCCCTCCTCCGGACCGTTCGGCGTCCCCATGGCCGCTCCGGGCTCCAGCGGAGTGGGCCTGCCCCAGAGTTCCGGGGGCGTGGCCTGGCAGCGTGGGGGTGTGGCCCGGGGGCCAGAGCAGCTTCAGACGACTCGGGCGCGTGTACCAGAGCTCCCGGAGGCGGGGCCTAAGAGATCAAAGTCTGGAACTGAGCGATCGTGGGCGTGGCCTGGAGTTTCTAGGGGCGGGGTTCGATGGCTCCCAGGCCGCCACACCCCCGAAGGCCAGACCCGACCGGAATTTGAGTCGGGGTCTTAGCACGCCCCCTACTGGCCTTCTCCCTCCTACCAAAGTGTCTAGCTTTGGACCCTCCCAGCAGCTGCCCACAAAGCCGTAGACCACCCAAAAGCGACCCCATCTCCTTCTCCCTCCGGGACTTCGGCGTCCAGGCTCCCGTACCCTCCTTTCCCGAGCCTGGTAGACTTGGCTCCGACTCCAGCGTAGGGGGGAGTAGCGCCCATGCCTTCTCACTCAGGGATCCAGGAGTCATGGCTCCTAGTTTCCCTCTCTAGACAAACCGAGAGTCTGCGTTCTCTGCTCCTCCCCGGGACTGGATTCCCAAACTCCAGCCTCCCTCCTCCCCCGGGCGCCCAGAAGGCCGGGAGTCTCCAGCCCCCTCTTCCCCCGCAGCCCCGGCCCCCTCACCAGATCGGGCTGCGGCGCGCGTCTTTCTGCGCTCCCGGCGCTGCCTTTTCTGTCTACAGGACAGGTGGCTGGGAAAGAGGGAGGAGAGAAGCTGTTCTGTCCCCCTCCCCAGCAGCCCGGAAGTGGAGGGGGGGACAACAGGTCCAACAGCTCTCGTGGGAGGAGGGAGAGACCAGCTTGCCCCGCCCGCGGCCGCGGCATCCGGCCATCCCGGCCCCACCGGCCCCACCCTTGGAAAACCCAATATCGCGACCCCCCACTCTGCCTCCAACGCCCCCCTTCCGCTCCTATCCCCTAGAGGGCTAGACATCTTGATCACCTATGTATAAATGCCTCCCTAAGGCCGAGACCCCGGGAATCCTGAAAGAAAGGGGGGAGGATGGAGATAGGGGCCTCTCCCCTCTAATGAGCCCTTTAGAAGGGCTCCAACCGGTTTGGGGAGCTGGGCAAGGGGAGGGGGGTGCCCTGAGCTGAGTCAGAGACCCGCCCAGAGACCAGGGAAATGTGCCCCCCCCCCCACTCTGCTATGGGGTAGAGGGCAGAGGTTAAAGGTCTCAGCCAGACCCTTTCCTCTCTGGGCAAAAACAGGAAAATAACTGGCTTATGAGAGAGGATTATTGGATATCAGGAGCTGTGCTCAACACTTTATACACGTTAATTTTATCCTTACAGTAGCCTAATGAGAAGGAGATTACTATCTCCATTTTATAGCTGGGGAAACTGAGGCTGAGGGGGACAAATGCGCCCGAAGTCTATACATGGTGTTAATCTTAAAGCTGGATTTGTTCTCTGGCAAGTTTGTGTTCTTAACCATCAGGCATACTGTCACTCTGTCATTCCTGCCGCCAGGAAGTACCTGGAAGGTCATTCCAAATGATAGTAACAATAATTGTCACCACTGATAGGAACTCTGCCTGCATGGCCAACACCTCACACATGTGGATTCTTTGGATCATCGCAACACCTATTATTAGTATTATTTCTGTTTTACAGACTGAAACTGAGGTGCGGAGAAGCACCTTATCCTGGTGGAAGTGGTTCAAACTCAAGGCTGTGTTCTAATCCAAGGAGGTGAGAAGCCCTGCCCCAGATATGTTTGCTTCTGATCCTGCGAGTTAGAAAATTTCCTCCTTCCCAGGCGCCCTGGATCTTCACCTTGCTCACTCCCTGGCCTCTCCAGACCAGACACCTCAGACCAGAAAACCAACTGGTTTCCCCAGAAAACAGACAGAAATGAGGTTCAGAGGAAAAAACAAAACAGAGCAAGACAAAAAAGAAATGTTTTTTAATTTTATTTAAGATGCCCAAGGGCTGGTGAGGGAGGGGAAGAAGAGAGGCTTCAGTGACAGCCCCTCTCTGTACCCCACCTAGTGCTTTCTTCACGGATATGAGCCAGGTCAGGAAGGAGGCATCTGGACCCCACAGCGCATATTAGCTGGGACAGCGATGTCTGAAAGAAAGAAACCAAGGTCAAAACAAAGGGCTCCATAGACCCCCTCGTGCCCCACTGGAAACCCAGAAATCCTAGGACCCCCTCTTCTTCGGGAAACTTGAGTTCTGCCCCTGAGCCCAATCCTCCCTCAGCCCCAGAAGTCCCGGCCGCCCAGTGCTCACCTATCTGTTGAGGCTTGGGCAAGTTCAGGTTGTCCATGACCTTGACAAATTCCTCACAGCTGAGAGTGAGCCGAGGGTTCAAAGTCCGCTCCTCCTCCACAGTGGACACTGTGAGCCCTAGTGGTCAAGGGAGGGGGAAAATGTCAACCTGGCAAGTGCCTGGGACTTCCTTAGGACTACATTTCCCAGGAGGCTTAGGGTGCATCTTGGGCCTGGGACTAACAGGCTCTTCCCAGACATTTCCTGAGTTTGCTAGCTCTCCTCAAAGGGCACTATGGGAAATGTAGTTTTCCATCTTCCCTAAGCTCTATAAGGAAGTTCCAGGAAAACTCTTGCCCTCCGGAATTCTAGTTGTAGTTTCTACACCAACACTCAGCACACCTAAGCACTTAATCTTTTTGGCCAGAGAAATTTCTGGGAATTGTAGTCTCCAGGCCCCACAAAGACTACAGCAGTTTTGTACACTGTCTCACATGGAAAGTTACAGAAGTCCCATACCTCCCCCAGGCAGCCCTCACCATGGTAATCATGAGCAGGGTAGACCAGACAGTCTCCTGGAAGTGTGAAGATCTTTTCATGGACTGAGTGGTATAAGGTCTTAGCACAGCCTGGGGAGGGAAAGTTCAGAGGTGAGTGAATCAACAGAACAGGAGCCCTCTAATCCCTTCCTTTAAGAAAAGGGTGGGAAGATAAATTCACCATAACTAAACTGCCTCCCTCATTGCCTGCCAGTACCCATTGGTCTAGGCACAAAAAGAGAGGGAAGGGCATTCTAGGCAGATGGAACAGCATAGGCAAAGAATTGAGAAACGGTGAGAAATTCACCATGGCGTTAAATAAGGTTGGGATGGGATCCTGAAGCACCAGGGAGTTGTGTCCTCAGCCTGGGAATGCCAAGAAAAGGTTCAGGGCAGGGAGGCTGGACTAGAAGGTAAGAAACTGAAGACATGAGGCCAAAGAGAATGGTTCCAACAACCACCTCTGAGTCCTCATTTGGGGCGGGGGCAAACCTCTCGAGACCATCATTCTGCCTTTCAGGTCAGCCCCAATCCTTCAATTTCATAACTGTGTCAGAGTCGATAAATGGGAGATGAGGTGCCTCAGAGGAAACAGACAGAGACCAAGATGGAGAGATAAGGAGAGGAAGAGGAAGCAAGAGGCAGCCTGGGGATCTGGTTATGCACTGTCAGCTCATGGTCATTCTGTCTTTCCTCTGTCCTTATCAAGGCAGCTAAATCCTCCCAATCTAGTATCAACCCCATGTTCACATGCACACACACACATGCTCAAGGAGATTCTGAAAGTAAACTCCCTTCCTACAGTGAAACTCCTGAATCTGACTGCCCCCCAGCAGCTGAACTCCTGAATCAAACTCACACCCCTCCCCCCTGCCACACCTCCAGCTGCCAAACTCCTTATGGGGTTTAAAAATACATCCACAGGGGCACCTGACTGGCTCAGTCGGTAGAGCATGTGACTCTAGATCTTGGGGTTGTGGGTTCAAGTCCCATGTTGTTTGCAGAAATTACCAAAATAAATAAATAAATAAAATCTAGGGGCACCTGGGTGGCTCAGTCAGCTAAGCATCTGACTTTGGCTCAAGTTGTGATCTCATAGCTCCTGAGTTTCAGCCCCGTGTCAAGCTCTGTGCTGACAGCCCAGAGCCTGGAGCCTGCTTCGGATTCTGTGTCTCCCTCTCTCTCCGCCCCTTCTCAGCCTGTTCTTTCTCTCTCTCTGTCTCAAAAATAAATAAATGTTAAAAAAAATTTTTTAATAAACAAAATCTAAAATAAAAGTGCTCACTTCAGCAGCATATATACTAAAATTGGAATGATACAGAAAAAATTAGCATGGCCCCTATGCTAGGGTGACATACAAATTCATGAAGCATCACACACCAAAAATAACTTTTAAGACTAAGACTAGGTCCTCGACAAAAAGTTAGGGCTTCAGACTGCTTGCCTGTTGCGTCTCTCTGACCTTTCTCTCTGGGGGAACCCCGCTGCCCCGTCCTGAAGACAAAGCACTCCCACGGAGAGGTCACGTGGTGGGGAACTGAGGCCTCCTGCCAACAGTCAGCTTGCTAGCCCCACACGTGAGGCGCCTTGGGAGTGACTCGGGCCCCAGCCACGCCTTCAGATGACTGCAGCCCCGGCCCCGGCTTGGGTGCGCCCTACATCAGAGACCTGAGCCAGAACCACCCAGCTAAGCTGCTCCCAGAGTCCCAACTCTCAGAAACAATGTGAGATAAGGTTAATCATTGTTTTGAGTCATTATCCTCCAGGGTAATTGGTTTCACAGCGATAGAAACTAACCCACCCTTGAATCTAACTGTCCCTGGACACAGTAAACCGCTGAATCTGTCCTCCAATAATAGCCGTGACTCTAACTTCCCCAACCCCAGCATCTAAACTTCCTGAATCTAATCCTGTCCCCCATTCATCCATTCTTACAACAGGCACTTAAACCCTGGCCCACGCATGACCATCCTAGATCTCAGGCCGGGGAAGGAGGTCCTGTGACCTTGCTGGAAGTCGGTGCGCCCACACCCTCGGATGAGCAGGGCGTCTCCAGTGAAGGCCATGCTGTGGTCATTCAGGACGAAGGTGACACAGCCCGGGGTGTGGCCGGGGCTGGCCCGGGTCTCCAAGGCCTGGTGGGGAAGGAGAGGACAGTTAACCAATAAGACAAGGGCTCCAGCCTGATGGTGACACTGACCCCAGAAGCTCCCACCCCACCTCAGGATCACATCTAGCAGGCGTAGTGTTTTGTAAAAAAAAAAAAAAAAAAATTAAGGGTGGCTCAGTCAGTTAAGTGTCCGACTACTGATGTTGGCTCAGGTCATGGTCTTGCTGTTCATGGGATCGAGCCAGGCATCGCCTGACTCTGCACTGACAGCACGGAGCCTGCGGGGAATTCTCTCTCGCTCCCTCTCTCTCTCAGAATAAATAAATAAACATTTTAAAAATTAAGTAATACAATTATGTTATTGAAATGAAATTAAAGATACTGTACACAAATATTTAATGACATGAAAATATGTTAAATATCCAGTAAGTGCTAAAAAGCAGATTTTAAAAAAACTTGTACAGTGTCATCTTTTAAAAAATTTATTCATTCACTCAAAGTATAGTTTTTTCTTTAGGTTTTTCCCACATTAGTATTTTTTAAACAGAACATGTCATTTTATAATTAAAAATAAAACACAAAATTCAGGATAAATTAAAGATGCAAACATTAAAAGACCATAAGAATTCTAGAGGGGGAAAAAAAGAAAAGAATTCGAGAGGGAACTATATAAGGATATTATAAGTATATAAGAATATATATAAAGTCATATAAAGATGTATATAATCTTATAACTACATAAGGAGATTATACAAACACAGAAAAACAGTGACAAAGATGACTGCATAGTTTAACATTATAGAAAAGGACAAAATAAGAGTTAAAAGATAAAAAACTCAGACAATATTAGCACCATGTATAAGAAAGTGCTATAGGGGCGCCTGGGTGGCTCAGTCGGTTAAGCCTCCGACTTCGGCTCAGGTCAGATCTCACGTTCGTGGGTTCGGGCCCCGCGTCGGGCTCTGTGCTGACAGCTAGCTTGGAGCCTGCTTCCGGTTTTGTGTCTCCTTCTCTCTCTGCCCCTCCCCCTCTCATGCTCTGTCTCTCTCTGTATCAAAAATAAAATAAAAAACATTAAAAAAAATTTAAATTTGTCTTGCTTTTCCTGGTAGAAAGGGGAGGGCAGAGAGTTTTTAAAATATTAAAAAAAAAAAGAGTGCTATAAAGTGTAAATAGCCATCATATACAAACAGCTGCTAAGCATCAATAAGAACTCTCAAAAGAAAATGCACAAAGAAAAAAAAAGACGCAATTATGGAAGAGGAAGCAGTCAAAAAGCATCTGAAACAATGTTTGATCTCCTTTTTCGGGAGAAAAGGAGAGAGATTTAAATGTAAAAACCCTTATTTTTCACGTACCAGATTGGCAACTGTCAGAGTTGCTCAGGGTGTTTGAGGCAAGCCCTATGTTTCCTGGCACGTGGGTACGACTCCATGTAGCCATTTCAGTGGGCGAGTTTGTAGTGTGTACCAGCATCTCAAATGTGCACTCTTTCTGACCCCTCAATGTTACTGCTAAGACTCCGCTGCTCAGAACTTCTCACAAGTGAAAAAACGCCCAGCCAGGAAATCCTCATTATCTAAATCCCCACACTCAGTTCTGGGAAGCAACTGTCAGAAAACAATGGTTAACCCTAATGATCTAACAACCACTTAGATTAGTTCCCACTCACATAGCACCCCTCCCACCAATTAGCATCCCGGCCCAGGTCGGTCACCTGCTGATTAGAGAAGGACACCACGTACAGTCCCAGTGCCCACACCCAGCATCCATCCTGCCCTTCCCCACTCACGGGTCTCCAAATTGGGCATCAGCGTGCCCAACCAAGCACTTCCTAAGCCTCCATGGCAGCTTGAGTGGCTTCTGACGCGGTTCTCTGGCCACTAAGATCTCCGTAAATGACTGAGAATGTCCAAGACAGCTTTCCCTTCCTGATAAGGGTTTGCCACCTCTCCTTCCCGCTTCATCTGTTTCCGGACAAAGGTGTGATGGCTGCAGCTGTTGCAACCACTTTGCAACCATGAAAAAGAACCCCTCCCCGGAATGATCGCGAGGCTTCATCAGAGCACAGCTGCCTTCCTGCAGACTCCTTGTTACAGAACTTGAACTCCCAATTATTTAAGCCACTGTATGGAGACAGCGTGAGCAGGGGAGGGTCAGAGAGACAGGGAGATACAGAATCTGAAGCAGGCTCCAGGCTCTGAGCTCAAACCCACGAACCGTGAGATCATGACCTGAGCCAAAGCCGGAGCTCGACCAACTGAGCCACCCAGGCGCCCCCTGTATGGTTTTCTTAAGTTACTTTCAGCCAAACACCTTCCTAATTCACATACAACAGGATAGATGCGCAATGTAAAACGAACGCAATGCAAAATCACAGATCTTGCAAACGCTTGCGGGAGAAAGCACCACCATCCCGCACCATGTTCACACACCTTTCCGTGGCAGCAAAGGGAAGATCTTTCGCTTTTTATTTGGTCTGTTTCTGTATTCTCTGAATTTTTTTTTCTTCTCAGGAGCCTTTATTTCATTTTCTTTTTATTTAAATCCAAGTTAGTTAACATATAGTGTGATCAGGGTTTTGGGAATAGAATTTAGTAATCCCTACTTACACATAACACCCGATGCTCATCCCCAGTGCCCTCCTTAATGCCCATCACCCATTTAGCCCATCCCCCATCAACACCCAGCGGTAACCCTCAGTTTGTTCTCTGTATTTAAGGTTCTCTTACCACCTGCCTCCCTCTCTGTTTTTATCTTATTTTTCCTTCCCTTCCCCTATGTTCATCTGTTTTGTATCTTAAGTTCCACATATGAGTAAAGTCACATGATATTTGTCTTTCTCTAATTTCTCTTGGCATAATACACTCTAGTTCCATCAATGTTGTTACAGATGGCAAGATTTCATTCTTTTTGATTGATGAGTAATACTCCATTGTGTGCGCACACCACGTCTTCTTTATCCATTCATCTGTCGGTGGACATTTGGGCTCTTTCCATACTTTGGCTATTGCAGATAGCGCTGCTATAAACTTTGGGGCGCATGTGCCCCTTCAAATCAGCACACCTGTATTCTTTGGATAAATACCTAGTAGCACAATTGCTGGGTCATAGGGTAGTTCTATTTTTCAGTTTTTGAGGAACCTCCACAGTTTTCCAGTGGCTGCACCAGTTTGCACACCCATCAGCTGTGCGAAAACGTTCCCCTTTCTCCACATCCTCGCCAACATCTGTTTTTGCCTGCGTTGTTAATTTTAGCCATTCTGACGGGCGTGAGGGGGCATCTCGCTGTGGTTTTGATTTGTATTTCCCTGATGATGAGTGATGTTGAGCATCTTTTCATGTGTCCATCAGACATCCGATGTCTTCTTTGGAAAAGTGTCTATTCATATCTTTTGCCCATTTCTCCACTGGATTATGTGTTTTTGGGGTGTTGAGTTTGATAAGTTCTTTATAGATTTTGGATACTAACCCTTCATCTCTGAATTTTTTTAAACAAAAAGCATTGAGTCTCTTTTAAACTAAATATAGGGATGGATGATCAGGAGTAGGGTTCAAAGTAAATCCCAGTTGCAGCAGGACATACGTGGTATATATGGTACAGTTAAGTATACATACAGTGAGTGTAATTGTGTATGTGTATAAATTGGACAAAATTTTAATATCAGTTGAGCAAAATCCTGCTTGCCACATGGATCTAGATTCCTTAGGCCCGTGGTGATGGAGTCTATGTGGCAAGTGGCTTTCCCTTCTCTGGAATAACTAGGATCCATCCTCCGTCTCCACATCCCTGCCACCGACCTGCCCATCATCCTCTCGTGCTTGGAACAACCACCAGCCTCCTCCCAGGCCTACCAGCCTCCATCCATCTCCCACATGACCCTGAAGGGGGTTTCTATTGCCCAGATTCAAACCCGCTCCTCTCTGCTCAAGACTCTTCCTTTGGGGCGCCTGGGTGGCTCAGTCGGTTAAGCATCCAGCTTCGGCTCAGGTCATGATCTCATGGTTCGTGAGTTCAAGCCTCGCATCGGGCTCTGTGCTGACAGCTAGCTCAGAGCCTGGAGCCTGCTTCGGATTCTGTCTCCCCCCCAATCTCTGACCCTGCCTGCTCACTCTGTCTCTCTCTGTCTCTCAAAAATAAATAAAAAAACATTAAAAAAAAATTAAAAAAAAAAAAAGACTCTTCCTTGGCTCCCACTGTCCCCGGGGCTGAGTTCTAGCTCCTCAGCCCAGCTGTTCAAATGCCCCTGTTCTGGTGCCCACCTTCCCAGCCCCGTGTCCTATACCATCCTCCATTTCTCAGCACCCCCAGCTACTCTGAACCCCAGGGTCATTTCCAGAAAGCACCAGGTTCCTCCGCACCTCTTTGCCCATGCAATTCTCTCCGCTAGGTTCACCCTT
>PJEM01017032.1:0-23475 GCA_004023845.1 Helogale parvula | reverse complement strand
ATATTGGTGCAATTTTGATGGGGATTGCATTGAATGTGTAGATTGCTTTGGGTAGTAATGACATTTTCACAATGTTTATTCTTCCAATCCATGAACAAGGAACATTTTTCCATTTGTTGGTGTCTTCTTCAATCTCTTTCATAAGTTTTCTATAGTTTTCATCATATAGGTCTTTTACATCCTTGGTTAGGTTTACTCCTAGGTATTTGATGCAATCGTGCAATCGTGAATGGGATCAGTTTCTTGATTTCTCTTTCGGCTGTTTCATTTTTGGTGTATAGGAATGCAACTGATTTCTGTACATTGATTTTGTACCCTGCAACATTACTGAATTCATTGATCAGTTCTAGAAGGCTTCTGGTGGAGTCGATTGGGTTTTCCATGCAGAGTATCATGTCATCTGCAAAAAGTGAAAGTTTGACTTCTTCTTTGCCAATTCTGATGCCTTTTATTTCCTTTTGTTGTCTGATTGCTGATGCTAGGACTTCCAGCACTATGTTAAACAGCAGTGGTGAGAGTGGGCACCCCTGTCGTGTTCCTGATCTCAGGGGGAAAGCTCTCAGTTTTTACCCATTGAGGATGATATTAGCTGTGGATTTTTCATAAACTGCTCTTACAATGTTTAGGTAAGCTCCTTCTATTCCGACATTCTCAAGGGTTTTTATTAAGAAAGGGTGCTGTATTTTGTGAAATGTCTTTCTGCATCTATCGATAGGATCATATGGTTTTTATCCTTTCTTTTGTTAATGTGATGGATCACATTGATGGATTTGTGGATATTGAACGAGCCCTGTAACCCAGGAATGAATCCCACTTGATCATGATGGATAATTCTTTTTATATGCTGTTGAATTTGATTTGCTAGTATCTTGTTGAGATTTTTGCATCTGTATTCATTAAGGATATTGGTCTGTAGTTCTTTTTTTTTTATTGGGTCTCTGTCTGGTTTCGGTACCAAGGTGATGCTGGCTTCATAGAATGAGTTTGGAAGTTTTCCTTCTATTTCTATTTTTTGGAATAGTTTGAGAAGAATGAGTATGAGCTGTGCTTTAAATGTCTGGTAGAATTCCCCTGGGAAGCCATCTGGCCCTGGGCTCTTATTCGTTGGGAGATTTTTATAACAGACTCGATTTCTTCACTGGTTATTGGTCTATTCATGCTTTCTATCTCTTCCCGTTTGAGTTTTGGCAGTGCATGTGCATTTAGGAATTTGTCCATTACTTCTGTGTTGTCCAGATTGTTGGCATATAATTTTTCATAGTAATCTCTGATGACTGGTTGTATTTCTAAGGGATTGGTTGTAATAGATCCTTTTTCATTCATGATTTTGTCTATCTGGGTGCTCTCTCTGTTCTTTCTGAGGAGCCTGGGTAGAGGTCTATCAATTTTGTTTATTTTTTCAAAGAACCAACTCTTGGTTGCATTGATCTGCTCAACTTTTTTTTGGGATTCTATATTGTTTATTTCTGCCCAGATCTTTATTATTTCTTTTGTTCTGCTGGGTTTGGGATGCCCTTGATGCTTC
Organism: Helogale parvula; assembly: GCA_004023845.1. Taxonomy (NCBI): domain Eukaryota; kingdom Metazoa; phylum Chordata; class Mammalia; order Carnivora; family Herpestidae; genus Helogale; species Helogale parvula. The sequence goes on along the minus strand of PJEM01017032.1, from coordinate 21,950 downwards.
CTTTCTAGTTCCAGTAGGTGCTCTGTTAGATTTTGAATTTGCACTCTCTCTAGTTTGTTGAGATTGGCCTGGATTGCAATATACTTTCCTCTTAAGACTGCCTTTGCTGCGTCCCAGAGATTTTGGTTCATTGTATTTTCGTTTTCGTTGCTTTCCATATATTTTTTAATTTCTTCTCTAATTGCCTGATTAACCCAATCATTAGTAGGGTGGTTTTTTACCTCCACATTTTTGGAGGTTTTCCAGACTTTTTCCTGTGGTTTATTTCAAGTTTCATAGCATTGTGATCTTAAAGTGTGCATGGTATGATCTCTATTTGTTTATACTTATGGAGGGCTGCTTTATGTCCCAGTATGTGGTCAATCTTGGAGAATGTGCCATGTGCACTCGAAAAGTAGGGGAATTTCCTATCTTCAGGTTGCAGAGTTCTAAATATATCTATCAATTCCATCTGTTCCAATGTGTCGTTCAGGTCCATTGTTTCCTTAGTGATTTTTTTTTATTATTACTTAAAATATTTTAATTTCTATATCAGTTTAAATCATATTAAAATTGAAATAGTTTCATTGTACAGTACTTGATAATTCAACAATTTGAAAAGTAAAACCACTTAAATCATTTTAATTTACTTTCTAAGTTTAATAATATACAAAGTCTTTTGCCCTCCAGCAGGAAGCAAAAGATCAACAGTGGAATATTTAAATTAATATGGAAGATATTTGGCCAAAAGGATTTTCTTTTTTAAAGTAATCTCTATACCCACTGTGGGCCTTAAACTCACAACCCTGAGATCAAGTCGCATGTTCTACTGACTGAGCCAGCCAGACACCCTTGGCCAAAGGGATTTTAAAAACTAAATTTCCTCTGCCAATACCCTACAATGACCAGCATACCTACAGTAGATAGATTTTAAAACAAAACAAATGCAATCTGAGCAGATCTACAAGTAACAGAAGTTTTCATTTTATTTTTTTTGAATAAAATCACAGGCATTGTTTTATCCAATATACTAATGGTACCAACTTCAGAAGAAATTATGTGCCCACTCTGAAAAACTAGAGTTTTCTTCTGCTGAAAGCCTGTAAGCTTTTCAAACCTAGTTCTCTTCCATGTGTGCCATGATTTCCAAATAAGTAAGTGGTTCGTGCTAATACATGGGTAATTCAGTTCCCTACAGAACTATGTCCTCTATGGAGTCATCAAACAGCCACCTACAAGGTTCTCTGGAACACTCTATAGTTTCAAAAAGCAGTTTAAAGTCTTCAGGGTACAGATCTGTTATTTTCATGTCTTCGTCTTTCTCTATTTGCTTCAGGATAGATACTGCATTAATTGGACTCAATGACTGTAAATGGTCCATGAGCGTGCCGTAGCGCTTCATAAAACACTGCTTTAACGTGAAAAAATACGTCATAGTTCACAGATGTTAAATTTTCTGTAAATAAATTCTGACGAGGTGTCAACTGAATAAAACACGTTTTGTCCCATTTGTTTGTTTATTTGTTCTAATGATTCCTTATTCTTCAACTTTTTCGGTCCCCCAACTTGGTTGTATACACTGAATGAGGACCAAGGCTCCATGTGCAGAAGCTTAATGTCACAGGCCACTTGCCAGAGCACACTCAGTGGCTGGTACAGGGAATTGTGGGGACCTGCCACCAGTTTCTCGTATTCCTTCTCAGCAATAAACATATTTAGTTGTACTCGTCCATAACTGTATATAGAAGTAGAAGAATCAGGTCATATAAAAGTTTCCAAAGTATCTTTTTTCTCATTTTTAGCTGGGAAGATTCCAACTACCTTTAATGGGTTATCTTCTGACCAAGGAAGTGCTTCTATTCCCAGACTCCAAAGAAGCGTTTCTGAAAGCATAATGGGAGGTTTGACTATTCCAGAATTTCTAGGATCCAGCTTAAAGAAGTCACAGTGGACCACTTCTAGCTTTTTATTCACCTTGTTTCGCAGCGACTGGATTGCACTCCAGGAAGAGCTGGTGAGGGTTTCTGTTCTCTTCCTGCAGTATCTGCACCAAGGTCGTGGCGAGGTTCGGATTGATTATGTAACTCCGGGGCTCTGAGGGTTTCTTGGGCAGCCACAAGGGCGAGTCTTTGAAACTCTGGCTGGGCAACAGCTGCGGGTGGAGGTCAGACAAGCCACGGAGGTCCCGCGCCGGGACGGCCTTCCCCCTTGCCACTCCGGACCCCAAAACGCAAAAGCTACCAGCGCTGGTCAAGGCCGACAGCAGCAGCCGCGAGGGAAGCCCCGCCACCGGGACCGACATCCTCACCCTCTAACGTCTGTCCCAATGTCGCCCAAGGTCTTCACATCCTCAGGGAACTCCACGTGCCACCCCTGCCTACTTAGGGCGGGTGGTACTAGACACTACCTCCTTAGTGATTTTCTGTCTGGTTGATCTATCCACTGCTGTCTGTGGAGTATTAAAGTCCCCTGCAATTAGCACATTTTTGTCAATCAGATTGTTTCTTTCTGTGATTAATTGTTTTATGTATTTGGGTGCTCCCGAATTTGGTGCATAGATATTTATAATTGTTAGCTCTTCCTGATGGAGAGTCCCTGTAATTATTATATAATGTCCTTCTTCATCTCTTGTTACTGCCTTTACTTTAAAGTCCAGTTTGTCTGATATAAGTATGGCTACTCCAGCTCTCCTTTGGCTTCCAGTCGCCTGATAGATATTTCTCCATCCCTTTACTTTCAACCTGAAGGTGTCTTCTGGTCGAAAATGAGTCTCCTGTAGACTGCAAATAGATGGATTTTGTTTTATTTTTATCCATTCTGCTGCCCTGTGTCATTTGGTTGGAGCATTCAGTCCATTTACATTCATGTTATTATCGAAAAATGTGGGTTTAGAGTCATTGTGTTCTCCCTAGAATTCATGTTTATAGTGGTGTCTCTGGCATCGTGTATTCTTTGCAATCTTTCCCTCATAGAGGCCCTCCTAGGATTTCCTGTAGGGCTGGTTTGGTGGTCATGAATTCTCTCAATTTTTGTTTATTGGGAACACCTTTATCTCTCCTATTTTGAATGACAAGCTTGCTGGATAAAAGATTCTTGGCTGCATGTTTTTCTAATCAGAATGGTGGCTTGCCAAGCTCCAGTGAACTAAGCACTGTAGGCCACTCTTATGAGTCTGATCTCCTTGGGTCGCAGTTGAGCCGAGTTTTATTTTCCAGTCCCGCTTTGGTTCAAAGTTCCAGTCCATGCACATTTATGCTACCACAGATGTATTTGCTTTGGTGGCTGGCTTCTTAGGGGGAGGAATCAGTTTGTCTTGGCTCAGGCAGGGATTTCGGCTGCCCCTGCCTGAGGCAAAATGAGCAGCAGAAGGTGAAGTGCGCACCTTCACAGACCCAACTGTGGAGTCCCCACCCCCAGCCAGGATCGCTATCGCAATGGGGGAAAAATTGAGTCTCTCTTGGCTTCGGACAGCTGTTCCTCAAGGTGCTGTGCACTGCTGGAAATGAGCTGGAAGCTCCTGCAGCTTAAGCACTTGCCCAGGCCTCCACCACCGCCACCTCCCTGCCTGGATCGCATAGGTGTGGGCCCTATTTTTTACCTGTGGGCACCCAGGATTCGGGATTCATGCAGCCAATGCAGGGGGCACGATGCGCTGTGAAAATGAGGTGTGTGGTCCCACTCCTAAAACCGAGTTCGAAGTGAGCGCCCCTGGCGCCACCGCCGCAGGGGCCGAGCCATTGCTGTGGTGGTGACAGAGGCCTCTGATTCCCCTCGAAAAGCCTTAGTGCTGGTAGCTGTTCTTTCCCTTTCGCCACCTGGGTTCGGGATTCCGGCTACCCAGCAGTTATCTATGGAGTGAGTTTCTCTCTCCAAGCGTGGCCAAGCTTTCCTTACCTCTTCCCCAGAGACAGTACTATGAGCGTGTTCAGTCACTCTGTCCCTTCCCTTTGTCTCTTGGGCTCCACTCGTGCACTTTGTACTTTCAGGCACATTGTTGGTTACACTCTTCCAGATAGACCAAAATCTATCCCAGGTAAAATAGCTCCAGAGATTAAAGTTACCAGATCTCTTTCTCATTCATCTTAAAGTTTAATAGCTCTTAATGTTAAGAAATATCGCTTTCTATTTTTCCAAATCCTTCATATTAAAGATAACTCATTGTCTCTTGTTTCAGCCTCTGGAGACAAAGGACAATCGGTCATGCATTTGAAGACAATTTTTCAATCACTTTGCAGTCTCTTCTCTAAATTAAATAATCTCTGATTCTTTAATCTGTCTTTAAAGATATTATTTCCAATTCCCTTGGTGACTTTCCTCAGAATGTCTTTCACTCTCTTCATCCTCATTTAAACGTGGAACCTAGAACTAGATAAAGTCCTCTAGTAAGTATTGAGAACAACGGGAAGCTTCCCTTCCAGTCATCAGGTGGTTTTGCTTATTAAGGGTATTTTTTTCAACATTTGTGATAATGGCCAAACTCCTGTTATTGATCATTGAGGTCGCTTTCCATATTTTTTCTAAGTAAATGTGGTACATTAACTCAATAGAATATTAGATAGACACTGAAAAAATCATAATTATCAAGAATGTATTGTAATAAAATGAGAAAAGGTATTGGTAAAGTTGAAAAAGGAAAAATAAAAAATTATGTGGCCTCTCTTCTATGGCTGCAAGGTACTTTATAATACTTTAATACAGTGGTTAGAATTGTATATTCTTGCCACTTATTTCTGTGCCTACCCACCCCTCCAGACCAGTAGAGGGCCCAAACAGTGTTTGATTCATCTCTATTACACCAGCACTGTGTTCAAGTCCTGGCAGAGTTGGTACCCATAAGTGTTTGTTAAGTAAATGGACAAAATGGAGCCATATAAAGATGCCTAATCATGGAAATGACAGGTTAGACATAATAGGAGGAAATAAAAATTGTTGTGCTAGAATGGTGAAATTATAAGTGTTTTATTCTTCTAAAATTCCCTTTCACCTATTGTTCTTACCTGGAGAGAAAGTAAGGGGGCAAAAACCAAGATTAAAAAGTTTAGTCCTAGATGGTTTATAATTCACAAGTCCCTAAATGTCCTGTTCTCTATTCATGAAGATTGTTTCATCGTCACTGGGATGTTATATTTTGGTTTCTGAGCAGAACCTTTGGTTTATCATTACAAGACACTCTGAAATCCTTAGCTCTATTCCAGAGGCACAGTTTACCAGTGTCTCCTTGCCTCTAACCTGATCTTCCCATCTCTCAAACCACACCTGGATGTAATCATAATAAGCATATTCCAGGGACATCCCCTCATCTAAACATCCTAACAAACCTGGAATGTACTCAACACAGGGACATATGTGTTTGAAAGATAAGGAAGCGAAGTTAAAGAGGCCAATGGTAACAGATAACAGAAGTCAGATTAGGTCCAGGTCTTCTGACTGCAAACCCCATGAATATTCCATCACACTATCTACTACTGGCTTATGTGACCTCAGATATAAATGACCCCAAGATTCCCTATGCTCCTAAGCCTATATCCCTAGGTGATCCTTTTAGTTATTCGGTGAAAAAACAATTTGGGATAAAAATGAAAAGTTAACATTTACTATATGCCTATTATGTGTCAATTAATTTACCTCTGACAAATACAATTATTATCCATATATTTTAGAAAGGGGACAACTCAGAGAGGCAAGGTAATTTCCCAAGGTCACATAGCTGTTAAATGACAGAGCTGAATTTTAAACCCAGGTCTGTCTGACTCCAAAATCTTTGACACTATATTAAAAAGGGTGGAGACTCTCCCTCAAGTTTATAACCTGATCCAGGTTTCAAGATTAACTACTAACCAGCCCTTCCTTGAGCCCCATTTCAGAACAGAAAGCCATGATGTGCACGTGTCAATTGTGGCTTGACTTTCATTGGATGACAATGTTTAAAGCCAACTCTCTGCTGCTCCTTAACCTGCAGGAATCACTGTAAAAGTATCTGACCTATGATCCAGGTCCCGAATTATGTTATTTCCGTTTTAATCCTATGCCAAACCACATTTTCTCTCTCACCACCACCATCCTCTTATCTGTGTTAATCTGCATTGAAACAGTGGAGTGACATAAATCACTGTATTCTGTGCTGCCCTGGATATTAACAACCAACATTTATATAGACCGTACTCTGTGCCAGGCATTCTCTAAGTGCATAACACATTTAATCCTCACCACAACCTTATGAAGTAGATACTTACCATGTTCTAGTTTTTAAAATGGACTATTTGAGGTACAGAAAAGTTAATTACTTTTTTCATAGAGATAATGAGTGGAAGAACTGAACTTTGAAGTTTGCCAAATCTGCAAGAGTTCTTGTTCTTAGCTGCAACATTGTACTGCCTCTCCAGTTATATGATGTGGGAACTCAATAACAAAGCAGAATGGAAAGGCCAAATTCGTGATAAATTTGACATAACAATGATATGTCTTCCACCTAGACAATATTTTATAGCTTATATAGCACTTTTACGTGTGTAGACTCAGTTGGTGTGAGAAATGCAACACTCATGTTACTAACCTCAGTTTCCAAGAAGGCAGTATAGAATAAAATTTGAATACCCAGATTATGGAAACTGACCTGCATTCAGACCTCCACTCTGTTCTTTCTTAGCTATGTAACATTAGACATATCCCTGCTGGGCATCAGATCTTCCTAAGTAAAAATACCTTCATAATGTTATGGGTAGGAATGAATGCAGAAATGTACATACAATGTTTCACACAGTTCCTGACCTAAAGGAAGCCACTAAAAAATACTTGGTATTATTATAAGATGAAGGAACCAAGACCTTGAGAAGATAAAGATGTATATGCCTCACTCAGGGATACATGAGCAGATTGAAGCTTAGATTCCAGGCGCCTGGCTCTAGTCCCGTTGTTCTTCTAGGACTCCTTGTTCTGAGTTTGTCATTTAGTATTTTGACAGGCAGCCTTCTGCACAACTACTGAGGATCAGCATGGTTTCAGAACGTTCATTTTGTCTCTTACCCACTTCCTCCACCACTATCCATGGAAAATTATCACTCCATACAATGCTAGCAAGGTAGTAGACCTTCAGTACGTATCTACTAGATGAATAAAATATCTCATCCATCAAAGTGTTCTCTTTGGACCCTGAGGGAAAATACACTAATAAAACCAATGTCTTTACCTTCAAGAAACTCACAGACCTATTAGAGATATGGACTCCTAAATAAATGATTGTGCAACAGTGTATTAAATAATGTCCTAGAAGGTCCAATGGAGAGGCTAACGACCTTTTTCCATTTGTTACTAATGATACTATGCCATGGAAGCAAGAAGAGGATGAAATTTTTTTTTCAAATAAAATGGAAACTAACAGATAAAATGACTTGCTTATGGTCATGGACAGGCAGAACTCAACTCCTGACTTCAAATCCAATGTATATATTGTTAAAAAGCAATATATTCTGCATTTATGGATGGAAACAAGCTTTCTTTTCCCTCAAAAATGTACAATTGGTAAGGGACTTATACTGGTTCATATAAAAGAACTAAGGTTAGATTTCCTACTATGAATTCCTCAGCTAAGGGTTTTAAGAACATTGGATGCCACCAATCCAAGGCAGGGTCTGAAATTTCCTGACCTAAAGATGGCTGTGTCAAAAGCTAGAAGATGATCTGTCCAAGATGATTGTGGTACAATCTGGAGACAAAGAGAAATCATTCATGCCTTTGATAAGGCCCTTCTCCAATAATGACTTGGGGTGCCAAAATGAGTTTCATTTCTGCCAATCAAAGGACCTCTCAGGGAGCCTGGATGTTTCAGTTAGTTAGGCATCTGAATCTTGGTTTTGGCTCAGGTCATGGTCTCACACAGTGTGGAGCCTGCTTGGGATTGTCTGTCTGTCTCTCTCCCTCTCTTTCTTCTTCTGCCCCATTTTCACTGTCTCTGTCTCTCAAAATAAATAAATAAACTTAAAAAGATGGACTTCTCAAATGGAGGCTTTAAACTAGGCTGCCTGATCCCACTAAGCATTGAATGTGGCAAACTACTGCTTGTTGTGACTTTGTGGTCAGGGATGACAGGGAATTTGGCAACTCTACTCCATGGTTATTTGGCATCACTACAGAGATATATGAACCTGAAAACATCCTTCAGAAAGAAGACATGAAAATTATTATTGTGGTGACTAGTTAGCAATGGTATCTTATTTGGTTCTACAGAAGTCACCACACAGAATCAAAAACCAAGCAGGAGCACTCCATTTTGTGGCCCTTCTAGAGAAGCAAAGAGAGTTTTGGCATCCTCGCTTCCTCTTTCAGACCAATGCAATCTTTCTGTTTCCTCTCTCTCTCTCTCTCTCTCTCTCTCTCTCTCTCTCTCTCTTCCCCCCTCTCTCTGTCTTTCTCTCCTACACATTCTCTCACTCTTTTCACTCTCACTCCATCTCTATCTCTCTTTCTTTCTTTTTTATAGCTATTACCTAAAGGAAATGTTGATGTTTTCTATGCCAATTCAAGGATTATTAGCTCAACATTGAAAAAGTTACTAAACCACTCAGAGCTTTTTTCTTAATCTGCAAAATGCAAATACCAATAACTACATTTTAAAGAGTGTCTGGCATACAGTAGGTGCTCAATAACAAAGCTGAGTCAGAAGTGGTGATACCTGCTGGTTGGTAAGAAAGGAGTGTCCCAGGATAGACAGATGCATGTTGGAAAGAGTTGGTTTTTCTAAGGGTTTGGGAGACTAAAATGGGACAATTCTTAGGTATTCTGCTTGTGTCAGGCAGCACTGGCAATCCTGGTGCAGACTGTTATATAATTAAGAAACAAAGCAAATTCTCCTCTGTTATTAGAACTTTCTTGGACAGCCGGACTGCTGTATTAACATTCTTTCCAAATCTCATCTCCTTTCCACTTACCTCCACCCCTACCAATTCTAAAGCCTTTTGTTCATTGGCCCATGCCAACCATGCCCTAAAAACTCTGAGCCCACTCTGTCACTCACTTTCAATCCTGTCACTCCCAATGGGAACAACACATGTTTTCCTCAATTACCCAACCTCTTGCCTGCTGACAGATGACAAATGTGGGCTGTTGTAACAATGAATTCCCCAGGTAGTGCTTCAGAATTAACCAGGGAATTGAAGATGATGTATACAGACTATTGGTATATTTTCATTAAATAAAAATGTATAAAATAAACTGCTGTGCTTCAGACACAGTGGTTCTGCTGATGTGTACTGTCACTACAATCTTTATCTTATAGCCATGTGATGAGAAGACTTGTGATCTCTGTAACTGATCGGTCAATAAGTCCCTGCTGCATTTACTCTGCCCCACAGCCAGTGAGTGGATGAAATTTTCATCAGGGTCAACTCTTTGGGCAGACTGCAACAAGAACAGCCTGGAAGAGCATGAACAACAATGATGCAAAGTCTCCCCAGAAACCCATTGCTCCACAAATTCAACTGGCTACTGTAGACAGAAGAGAATCAGACAGAATAGATCCTAGGGAAGGAATTGGAGATTTGAAAGCTTCATAAAAAGGTCCATGAGCTAGAGAAGGAGTGGAAGAAAAAAGACAGCAAGGAGGGAAATGTCAAGTAGGAGAGAGACAGAGACAGACAGACACAATAAGCAAGTAAGCATGAGGAAAAAGGTCAAAAGAAAGACTGACCAGGAGAATTAAAGAATAAGAGACAGAATAGAATAGGATAAAGGAGAAGGAAAAAAGACAAAATTAGCATAAAGGCTTTGAAGAGACGGGAAAATGAGAACCACAGAGAGGAGACACAAAAAAAGATGCAGTTAAATGAGATGTGGAGGAAGAAATGAACAGGAATTCAAATAATATGTTTTTTGCTTCACACTGGATAATCTTTCTTAACTTAATAATAGGATTGTGCTTGACACATGTCAAATCTACCACCTTGACAAGTAAATGTGGAAGATCTCTGTTTTTATATTCACCACAGCTATCAACATTTAAAAGCTGCAGTAAGGGGCGCCTGGGTGGCTCAGTTGGTTAAGTGACCGACTTCGGCTCAGGTCGTGATCTCACATTTCAGGGGTTCAAGCCCCATGTCAGGCTCTGTGCTGACAGCTAGCTCAGACCCTGGAGCCTATCTTCTGATTCTGTGTCTCCCTCTTTCTCTCTGACCCTGCCCTGCTCACCCTGTCTCTCTCTTTCTGAAAAATAACACATTTTTTAAAAAGCTGCAGTAAGTAGGGCAAATTAATGTGGGAAATAAAGAAAGAAAAGCCAGGAAGAAGCTATTTCCCAAAGTAAGGAGAGATAAAGATGCACAAGGTGGTGGAAGACGTGGTTGTAGTGGGAGGAAGGGAGGAAGAGGGAAGGAGAGAGAGAGAGAGAGAAATACACAGATTTCCATTTTGGAACTAATTTTTGGGGGGAGTTAATAGCCTTACCATATACTCTCTCAACAAATGAAGGTGATTACTGCACCTCCATCCCTATGCCTGTATCCTCACATCCCCCAATTCCAACATCAGCCTCTATCCAGGCCCTCCTAAATCCCAACTTGAGAGATTGGAAGTCCATCTTTTCTAGCCTCTCTGGTCCCCATCCTGACTGCTCCTCTAAACTCTTACTCCCGGGGCACCTGCGTGGCTCAGTTGGTTAAGCGCCGGCTTCTGGCTTTGGCTCAGGTCATGATCTCTGACCCTCCCCTGCTCCTGCTGTCTCTGTCTCTCAAAAATAAATAAAAATCATTAAAAAATAAAAAAAAACCTCTTACTCCCAATTTCTTCCTGGGTCATCCTTACACTCTAAGATGCCATTTTAGTATGCTGGAGTTGGGGTTGCCAGGCCAGAGATGGGGGCTTTCTTTCTACCCAGATATCATCCAATGGTAGTGAGGGATTCTACCCTGCATTGGACAATGTTGTCTGGGATCTAGTCTGAAGCAGTCGATTTCCTCTAGTTGAAGATTCCTATAAAAGAAAGGTGGGAGGGGAGGTGGAGTGGAGGAGAGAGAGGGAGGTAAAGACAGAGAGAGAGAGAGAGAGAGAGAGAGAATTTTGCCTGTTTCCTACCCAATTAGTTTTCTGTCAAGCTAATTTATCATTACTGTTCTATTAAAAATATAACTCGGGGTGCCTGGGTGTCTCAGTCGGTTAAGCCTCCAACTTCGGCTTAGGTCATGATGTCATGGTAGTGGGATCGAGCCCTGCGTCAGGCTCTGTGCTAACAGCTAGCTCAGAGCCTGGAGCCTGTCTTCAGATTCTGTGTGTCCCTCTCTCTCTAGAGCCCCTCCCCTGTTCATGATCTGTCTCTCTCTGTCTCAAAAATAAATAAATGTTTAAAAATTTTTAAAAAATAAAATAAAAATATAACTCATCATTAAATTACTTTGGCCCAAATAATCCCCCAGTTATATATTTCTTTTTAAATATTGTACAATTAGCATGCTCAGTAGTTATCTAAGTACAGCTATGATCTAACTGAAACAAAACAAAGCAAAACAAAATTGGGCCAGGCAGACCTTCCAACCTTCCCTTTCCCCATGTTCCTGAATTTCCTGTTTCTACCTTACTGGTAGCTTTTATAACATGTGTATAAGTAGAGGTTGATTTCCCTGACTCCTCAGCTGGACTCTGAGTTTCTTAAATGTAGACATGCCTTATTCATCTGTGGGTTGCCTAAGAGATGTATAAGAGTCGTCCATAACAAATATTTGTTTTAGAATTAGAGCTTTATCCTGTCTAGTTAAATCCCTGTGGGTACAAGCACCATTTAGATGACCAGTGAGATTTCTCTCCTGGCAGGGGGTGGGGAAGAAAGAATATGAACGTTTACTGGGCGTCTATATATCAAGCACTGAGATAATTCTTTCCACATGCACTGATTCTTTTAATTTTCAAAAATAACCCTAAGCAGTAGATAGTATTATCTTTATTTGACCTATAGAAAAGTGACCTCCTAAGAAATTAAGTGATTTGCCCATTGGTACACAGGTCATCACTAAATTGGATGTGGGTTTATTTAATTGTGAAACCCATGCTCTTGTATTTAGACTACCTTAGCTCCTAAGGTTAGTAAAGCCTCTTAATACTAAACTGTCTTTGTGGATTTATTGTAAACACTGATGTCAGTAAACACCCTCTACTTCTTGAAACTATTTTTTCCTTGGCTTCTGTAACAGTATTCTGCCCTGGTATTGTTCCTATGCTTCTGACCACTACTTTCCAATGTCCACTGCCTGCTGGTGTTAGACTCTGTTCTAGGTCTTCATACTATCCTTGGACAATATCACAGAATCTCCAAGTTTTCTCAAGCATCTGGATGTGGTAGGCTTTCAAAATTATATTTTCTACTCTACCCTCTTTCCTGAAGTTTAGACCTGAACTACTACTGCCTCTTGAGCCTCTCCACTTGGACATGGTATGGCCACCTCAGACCCCAAATATCCACAACTAGTTCATTGGCTTCATTTCCAAAACCACAAATTCACCCAACTAAGTTGTAAGTTGTTGGGGCCAACTCAAGAATGAATAGAATTTTAGGCAAAATTTCACATGATATGAATTTCTCATTCTCACCTATCTGCATTACCTGTGAATTCTTTATCCAGAGTACATGGGAAGACGAATCAAAATCAGATGGCAGAATGCTTGATGAGGAGTGTTTCAATGCATGGGCAAATTAATTCTTAGATTATTTGATTGGTTTTATCAATCTCATATCAAGGGCGTTTTGCAAGTGAAATGAAACTGTACTTATGTAGGTGTTACTAATGCTCATATCCTTGGGTATTCTTTTACTAGGTCTCTGTGGCTGATTAATACTTCCTTACTTGTTAGGATTTTTTTGCTTGTTTGTTTTTAATAGATTTTTTTAAAATACTTTTTTTAAATCAAATTCTTGTTAGTTAAAATACAGTGTAATATTGCTTTCAGGTGTACAATATAGTAATTCAAAACTTCCATACAACTCCTGATGATCCTCAATCCAAGTAGATGTTTTTTTAATGTTAAGCAAGTACAATCCAGTTTCCAGTTTATAAGATTTTATTATTTTATTTTATTTGTATATATAGTTTATTGTCAAACTGGTTTCCATATAACATCCAGTGCTCTTCTCTACAAGTGACCTTTTCCATGACCATCACCCCCTTCTCCTTTCCCCATCCCCCTTCAGCCCTCAGTTCATTTTCTGTATCCAAGATGAATTCTTGCTGAATTTTATCACATCCCCTGTCAAATTCTATCAGGTTAATCATAAATTAATAGATATTTAAAAGTTGAATGAATTTTGCTTATTGGAAGTAAGCAAATTTTGGTTATGGTGAATTACTTTAAAATAATCTGATAGACTTACTATATAGACTGCTATATGCAGAAGATGTTATATACAGGCCCAATGGTAGCCACCATTCAAATATATATATGCAAAGAATAAAGAGAAGGGAATCCAAGAATATCACTAAAGAAAGCCAATAAACCTTGAAAGAGAGCAAGAGAAGAAAGGGTCAGATAAAAACTACAAAAACAACAACAAAAGAAGTATTAAAATGACAACAAACACATATCTATCAATAATTACTTTGAAATGTAAATGGATAAATGCTCCAAACAAGAGACAAAAGGTGACAGAGTCGAAAAAATAAGATGCATCTATATTCTTCCTACATGAGATTAGTTTCAGACCTAATAACACCTGAAGATTGAAAGTGAGGGGATGGAGAAACTAGCATGAAAATGGATGTCAAAAGAAAGTCAAGGTAGCAATACTTAAATTGGATAAAGTAGACATTAAAACAAAGACTGTAACAAGAGACAAAAGACACTATATAATCACAAAGGGGACAATCTATCAAGAAAATATAGCAATTGTAAATATATATTCATCCAACATGAAGGCACCAAAATGCATAAACAGTTAATAAGAAACATAAATGAAGTGATTGATAGTTATACAATAATAGTATGGGACTTTAATATCACCTTAAATTAATAGATGTTCTAAACAGAAAACCAAAAAGAAACAATGTATTTGAATGACACAATGGAACAGATGGATTTAACAAATGTATGCAGAGCAGTCCATCTGGAAACAGCAGAATATACATTCTTTTCAAGAGCACATAGAACATTCATCAGAAAAGATCACATATTAGGTCAAAAAAACAAGTCTTGAGGAATTAAAAAAAAAAACTGAACTCCTACCAGGCATCTTTTCTGACCACAACACTATGAAAACAGTAACAAACCACAAGAAAAAATCTGGGAAGAGCAAAAATACATGGAGGTTAAGTGACATGCTATTGAACAATAAACAGGTGAACAAAGAAATCAAAGAAAAATCCCAAACCACATGGAAACAAATGAAAATGAAAATACAATGGTCCAAAATCTTCAAGAGATAGCAAAAGTGGTTCTAGGAGGGAGGTTAATAGCAATACAGGCCTATCTCAAGAAGCAAGAAAAGTCTCAAACAAGCAATCTGAATTTAAACCAAAGGAGCTAGAAAAAGGTAAACAAATAAAACCTAAAACCAGGAGAAGGAAAGAACTAATAAAAAACAGACCAGAAATAAATGGTATAGAAACAAAAACAAAACAAAACAATTTTAAAAAATTATAATAGAACCGATCAATGAAACCAGGAGCTGGTTCTATGAAAAGATCAACAAAATTCGTAAACCTCTATACAGACTCGTCAGAAAGAGAGAGAGAGAGAGAGAGAGAGAGGACACAAAGAAAATTAGAAATGAAAGAGGATAAATAACAACCAACATCACATAAATGCATACAATTATATGATAATATTATAAAAAACTATATGCAAACAAATTGGACAATCTAGAACAAATGGATACATTCCCATAAATATATAGACTACCAGAATTGAAACAGGAAAAATAGAAGATTTGAGCAGACCAATAATCAGAAAATAAATTGAGTTAGTAATTTTAAAAAACTCCCAACAAATAGAAGTTTAGGACCAAATTGCTTTATAAGAAAATTCTACCAAACATTTAAAGAAGAATTACTATCTATTTTTAAACTATTCCAAAAAATAGAAAAGTAAGGAAAACTTCCAAACTCATTCTATGAGGTCAGTATTACTCTGACACCAAAACCCGATAAAAACACCACAAAAGGGGCGCCTGGGTGGCTCAGTCGGTTAAGCCTTCGACTTCAGCTCAGGTCAGATCTCACGTTAGTGGGTTCGAGCCCCGCGTCAGGCTCTGTGCTGACAGCTAGCTCAGAGCCTGGAGCCTGCTTCCAGTCCTGTGTCTCCTTCTCTCTCTGCCCCTCCCCCTCTCATGCTCTGTCTCTCTCTGTATCAAAAATAAATAAAACATAAAAAAATTTTAAAAAATATTAAAAAACCACAAAAAAGAGATCTGTAGGCCAATATCCTTGATAAACATAGATGCAAAAATTCTTGACAGAATACTAGCAAACCAAATGCAAAAATACATTAAAAATCCTTCCCCATAATCCGGTAGTATTTATTCCTGGGTTATAAGAGTTGTTCAATATGTGTAAATCAATTAACATGAAATATCACATCAATAATAAAAAGGAAAAGAACCTAATGATCATTCCAAAAGATGTAGAAAAAGCATTTGATGAAGTCATTTGCAACAAAAACGTTTAAAAAGTAGGTTTATAGGGAACATACCTCAACGTGATATAGAGCCATAGTGAAAAACCCACAGTGAACATCATACTCAATGAGGAAAAACTTTTCCCTTAAGATCAGGAACATGACAGGGATATCCATATCACCAATTTTATTCAGCATAGTACAGAAAGTCCTGCCTACAGCAATTAGACAACAAAAATAAATAAAATGCATCCAAATTTGCAAAAAAGAAGTCAGACTTTCACTATTTTCAACTAACACAATACTGTATATAGAAAACCCTAAAGATTCCAACCAAAAAAAAAAAATACTAGAACTGATCAATGGCTTCAGTAAAGTCACAGAGTACAAAATCAACAGACAGAAATCTGTTGCATTTTTTACACAACAATAATGAAGCAGCAGACAGCAGAAAGAGAAATAAGGAAAACAATTGCACCAAAATTAATAAAATATCTAGTAATAATCTTAACCAAAGAGGATACATACTTGTACTCTGAAAACTATAACATAATGAAAGGAAATAAAGATGACACAAACTAGTAGAAAGACATTTTTGGAATGGAAGAAAAATATTTTTAAGTGTCTATACAACCCAAAGCAATCTACAGATTTAATGAAATCCTTATCATAAACCTAATGGAGAACCATGAGGAGGGGAAGGGGGAAAGAGAGTTGGGGAGAGAGAGGGACGCAAAACCTGAGAGACTATTGAATACTGAAAAGGAACCAAGGGTTGAAGGGGGAGGGGGAAGGGGAAGGGAGGTGATGGTCATGGAGGAGGGCAGGTGCGGGGAAGAGCACTGGGTGTTATGTGGTAACCAATTTGACAATAAACTATTTTAAAAAATAAAAAAAATACCTAAAGCATTTTTCCAAAACTAGATCAAACAATCCTAAAATTTCGTTTGGAACCGTAAAAGACCCTAAATAGCCAAAGCAATCTTCAAAATGAAAAAAAAAAAACTGGAGGTATCACAATTCTAGACTTCAAGATATATTACAAAGTTATATTGATCAAGACTGTACGATACTGGCACAAAAATAGGCACATATATCAATGGAACAGAATAAAAAACCCAGAAATAAACCCACTGTTATATGGTAAACTAATCTTTAACAAGTGCTTTTGGGAAAACTGGGCAGCTACATGCAAAATAATGAAATTGGACCATTTACTAACACCATACAGAAAAATAAAACCAAAATGTTAGACCTGAAACCACAAATATCCTACAAGAGAGCACAGGCAGTGATATCTTTAACATTTATCATAGCAACTTCTTACTAGATATGTCTCCTGAGGCAAGAGAAATAAAAGCAAAAATTAACTATTGTGACTGCATCAACATAACAAACTTCTGCAGTCAATAGAACTAAACAGTCAATAAAACTAAAAAAAAAAAAAAAACCCACAAACTACTGAATGGGAAAAGATATTTACAAATGACATATCCAATAAAGGGTTAGTATCCAAAATATATAAAGGGCTGATGTAACTCAACGCCAAAAAAACCAATAATCCAATTAAAATATCAGAAGTCATGAACAGACAAAGAAGACATCAAAATGACCAACAGATGCACAAAAAGATGTTAAACATCAGGGAACTGCAAGTCAAAACTAAAATGAGATATCACCTCATACCTGTCAGAATGGCTAGAAGCAAAAGCAAAAGAAACAACAAATGTTGTTGGCAAGGATATGGAGGAAAAGTAACCCTCCTGTACTTTGGGTGGGAATACAAACTGGTGCATCCATCCTGGAAAACAATATGAAGGATTCTTAGCAAGTTAAAAATTGAAATAGCTTATGATCCAGAAATTTCACTAAGGGTTATTTACTCCCAAAATACAAAAACACTAATTAAAAAGGATACATGCACCCCTATGTTTATTGCAGCATTATTTACAACAGACAATTTGTGGAACCAGGTCAAATGTCTATGGATAGAAAAATGGGTAAGGAATATGATAGATAGATAGATAGATAGATAGATAGATAGAGATATCCATTTTTATGGCTGAATAATATTCCACAGTATAACCATAGCTATAGCTATAGATATATATATATCCATGTATCTATTTCTATATTTCTATATAGCTATAGTTATACAATTAAATATTATTCAGTCATAAAAGGAAAGAAAACTCCTATCTGCAAAAACATGGATGTAGCTAAAGTGTATGAGCTAAGTGAGATAAGTCAGTCAGTCAAAGACAAATAACATATTATTTCACTCATTGTGGAATTTAAGAAACAAAGGAGCAAAGGAAAGAGAAAGAAACCAAGAAACAGACTCTTAACTACAGAGAACAAACTGATGGTTAGCAGAGAAGTAGTGGGTAGAAGGATGGATGAAATATGTGATGGGGATTAAAGAGTATGCTTACCGCGATGAACCCTGAGTAATATATAGAAATTCTGAATCACCATAATGTACACCTGAAACTAATATAACATTGCATGTAAATTAAACTGGAATTATTTTTTTCTGTATTTTTTTTCCCTCAAACTTATTACTTAAGTTCCAGTTAGTTAACATACAGTGTAAAATTAGTTTCAGGTGTAGAATTCAGTGACTTATCACTTACATACATCACCCAGTGCTTCTCACATTGCCTTCCTTAATACCCATCACCTATTTAACCCATTCCTTCCACCCACCTCCCCTCCAGCAACCATCAGTTTTTCTCTATAGTTAAGAATGTTTCTTGGGTTGTCTCTTTTTTTTTAACTGCTATGTTCATTTTTCTTTCTTAATCTTTGAAAAACCAGTAAAGAATATCCACTAAAAGAAAAACAATCTTTTCAACAAATGGTGTTGGAAAAACTGCACAGCAACATACAAAAGAATGAAACTACACCACTTTCTTACACCATACACATAAATAAATTCAATATGGATGAAAGACCTAAATGTGGGATAGGAAACCATCAAAATCCTAGATGATAACACATGTAGTAACCTTATTTTGACATCAGCCATAGAAACTTCTTACTAGACATGTCTCCTGAGCCAAGAGAAACAAAAACAAAAGCAATTAGGACTTCATCAAAAGAAAAAAAACCTTTCTGTATAGCAAAAGAAACAATAAAAAATTTAAAGGCAACCTTCAGAACGGGAAAATATGTTTACAAATGACATATCTAATCAAGGGTTAGTATCCAGAATATATAAAGAGCATATACAACTCAACACCCAAAAAAGAAATAATTCAGTTAAAAGAATGGACAGAAGACATGAATAGACATTTTTCCAATGAAGACATCCAGAAGGCTAATAGACATATGAAATGATGCTCAGCATCACCATCATCAGGTAAATACAAATCAAAACTACAATGAGATACCACCTCAAACCTGTCTGAGTGTCTAAGATTAACATCACAGGAAACAAAAGGTGTTGGTCAGCATGCAGAAAAAGGGAAACCCTCTTGTACTGTTGGTGGAAATGCAAATTGGTGCAGCCACGCTGAAAACAATATGGATGTTCCTCAAAAAGTTAAAACTAGAACTACCCTACAATCCAGCAATTGCACTGTAGGTGTGTACTCAAAGGATACAAAAATACAAATACAAAGGGATATGTGCACCCTAGTGTTTGTAGAAATTATCAATAATCGGCAAATTATGGAAAGAGGCCAAATATCCATCAAGCGATGAAGTGATGAATGGCTAAAGAAATGATTTGTGTGTGTGTGTGTGTGTGTGTGTGTGTGTGTGTGTGTGTGTGTGTGTTTATGTGTGTATGTATATATATATTTCCCCAGCTGAAATTTTGGGAGAGAGTGCCTCAGTGGCTCAGTTGGTTAAGCGTCCAACTCTTGGTTTGGCTCAGGTCATGATTTCATGGTTTGTGGGTTTGAGCCCCATGATAGGCTCTGTGCTGGTAGTGTGGAGCCTGCTTAGAATTCTGTCTCTTCCTCTCTCTGCCAACCCCCTGCTCACGTGCATGTTTCCTTTCTCTCTCAAACTAAATAAACTTAAAAAATAATAATGAAATCTTGCCATTTGCACCAGTGTGGATGGAGCTAGAAAGTATAATGTTATGTGAAATAAATCAGTCAGAAAAAGACAAATGATTTTATCCATGTGGACCCAGTCACATGATTTTACTCAAGTGGAATTTAAGAAACAAAATAGGTGAACATAGAGGGAAAAAAGAGAGAGGCAAACCAGAAAACAGACTCTAAACTACAGAGAACAAACTGAGGGTTGCTGGAGGGGAGTTGGGCAGTGGATGGACTAAATGGGTGATGGATATTAAGGAAGGCACTTTCTGTTTGTTTGGGGTTTTTTTTTTTGTTTTATGTATGTATGTATGTATGTATGTATTTAATTTTATTTAACATACAGTGCAATATTCTTTTCAGAAATGTACTTCAGTAATTCATCACTTACCTAGAACACACAGGGAAGGAGGGTTCTTGTTGTAATGATCACTGGGTTTTGTATATAAGTGATAAATCATGAAATTCTACACTTGAAATGAGTATTACACTTAATGTTAACCAACTGGAATTTAAATACAAACTTGAAGAAAAAAATAATAGCAGATGCCAGTCTTATAAATCAAAACAAATCAGATTTAAAAAGATACAAAATACAAAATTTCTAAATCTTTAGACAATATTGTATTTTAGACACATATTTTAGTATGATGACTATAGTAGCATCCATCAAAGATGCTTCTATATTACTAAAAACAAGATAGCTAAATAGATCAAGAAAATAATACAACAGAATGGGAGAAGATATTTGCAAGTGACATATCTGATAAAGTATTAGTATCCTAAATATATAAACTTATAAAACTCAACACCCAAAAAATGAATAATTCAATTAAAATCAGGCAGAAGACATAAATACACATTTTTCCAAAGAAGATATACAGATGGCCAACAGACAATGAAAAGATGCTCAACACCACTGATTATCATGGAAATGCAAATCAGAACTACAAAGAAATATCACCTCACCTCAACCACTCTGGAAAACAGTATGGAGCTTCCTCAAAAAATTAAAAATGGAACTACTCTATGATCCATCAATTGCACTAATAGATATTTACCCAAATAATACAAAAATATGATTTCAAAGGGATGCAGACACCCTGATGTTTTTAGCAGCATTATCTGCCGAGTAATGAAACAGCTCATGTCCATTGACTGATGAATGGATAAAGAAGAGGTGCATCACATCATACAAGATGTGTATCAACATACACAGAGTATTTCACATTATATTACTCACCCATAAGTAAAAGAGGTCTTTTTATTTGCAATGACATGGATGGAGCTAGAGATTAGTATGCTAAACAAAATAAGTCAGAGAAAGTAAAATACCACAGGATTTCTACTCATATGTGAAATTTAGCAAAGCAAATAAGCAAAGAGAAAAGTGAAAGAGAGAGGCAAACTAAGAAATAGTTCTTAACTACAGAGAACAAACTGATGGTTACCAGAGGGAAGGTGGGTAGGGGAGATGGGTTACACAGGTAGTGGGAATTAAGGAGTGCACTTGCTGTAATGAGCACCTGGTACTGTATGGAAATGTTGAGTCACTAGATTGTACACCTGAAACTAATAGTATACTGTATATTAACTAACAGAAATTTAAATTAAAACATTTTAAAAAGAAAATAATAGAACATTAAGGAGTAATAAGAATGGATGTAAGGAATGTACAGTTAAATTGCATATATCAATATAAGCTCACGATGCTGTAAGTTTTCTGTCATACATTTCAGAAGCTGGCCACAACTGGTTAGGTCGAAACAGAACTGACTACAAAATTGTCAGGGTTGATGAGAGAGGGACTTACTTTTTCCTATGCACACTTCTGTATCTTTTTTCACTTTGTACCATGTGGATATTTTATCTATGAAAAATGAATTCAAAGGTCCAAGATGGCAGAGAAGCACGGAACTTTTCTTGCCATCTCTCTTCCCTGAAATACAGCTAGATCAACACTGAACCATCTTGCACACCTAGAAAACTGATTTGAGGATTAACACAACAATCTGCATGACCTGAACCACAAAACTTGACAGGTACACAGTATGGAGAGGTGAACAAGGGGAGAGAGAAGCCACAGAGGGTAGGGAGCTGTTCTTGCTTGAGGAGAGACAATGGAGATGGAGGTCCTCCGGAGGACGGGGGAGCAGCCCACGTACCCCGAGTCGAACGGTCCCTGAGTAGGTGGTTGGTGTCGGCGAACTATCTATAGGAAAGAAAAAAGACAGACAACATGAATGGTGGTAAAGCCACACGTTACTAAGAAAGTCAGTGTCTTTTATGCCATTAGGGGATTACACATTTTTTTCTCTTTAATGATTACATAGT